>DWCF01000898.1:0-36918 GCA_018230265.1 Delias oraia
AAAATTGCGACGATAATTAAAGATCTAAGCTATCCTATCTCTCAAGTTGGACCAAACTGCATATTGCGTGCAAATTTTTAACGAAATCTGTTAAGCGGTTTATGAGTCCATTGAGGACAAACATTGTGACACGAGACTTATATATATTAAGATTTGATTAAGGTTTTTTTGTCTATGCCTAATCTGTTAGTCGTTGATATGTCTTCGTTTGAAGAAAAACAAATCAAAATGGAATATTTATAAAATTTAATTTTTATATAATATATATTATATTATCACTGTCGTGCTGATGCATGTCTTGTTGCGAGGAGACAGAACGCTCCGAAAACTGAAACTGTGATAGACGTCTCCGAAGACTTTTATGAAGAATTTCTGTTAATAAAAATTATGAGTTGAGATGACAGAGTATGAGAGAGTAGTTAAACTTTATATGGAGAACTGAATAAATATATTTTTATATAAAATAGAACAAAAAATTAAAATAATTAAAATTTACACATACTGATGTCTGAATAATATACAACATACATAATTAAATAAACCATACTGGAAAATTGTTTAAATTTTTAACAATGAATGTTCGTAATAAAATAATACGTAATTGGAGCTGTTGGAATTATATTTCTTCATCTGTTTTACTACAAGTTACGTAGAGATAATAATCATACTAGTGCTTATCCCACCGTAATCAATAGTTTACAAGAACATACAGCTTCTTGTATTAAAGGTCCCTTTCTCATATCACAAACGATTTTTTTTAATTTACGAAAACTTTATACAACCTCTTTTTGCCAATGGGTGAGCTATACTGAAGCAAATTACCCGAGGGAGAACTATGCTGAAGTATATATAGACGCAGTAATTTGGCTGGCTTGTCCAAAGTGATACCACAGGCTCAAAGAATAAATACTCTGGGTGAATACTTGAACATTTTCGCGGAATGTGTGAGGGTATTGCTTGAAATTATTCTTTTGACGTAACAAGCCGGCCACACAACTAAAGTGTGGTTTGGGGCGCGGATGTCCATGGGTGGCAGTAATCTCATATCATAGAAGAACCACCAGAACCGTTGCCCTACCAACGCTGATATACAATAAAAAATAACTTAAACTACTAGCGAAACATTTCTAAGTTATATTTTGAAACATTAACACTATGAAACTGGAACGATGAAAATCGGTTTTGAGTATGAAGATTTTAGTCATAATTTGTTTTGTTGGTGCAGAATTTTTAGACTTACATAATACATACCAGCCTTAGGTTACAATAGGCATTGTATGACGCCTGGCTTATCTTATATTCACTCGGACACACTCGTTCCGGACTGATAAAGTTCCAGTCCTAGCTAACTTCTCAAGTGTTATGTTACTGATAAACTGAAAATATTTTATCATTCATCCAAATATTTTTTATTGTGCATTTGTTAACGAAGTATGAATATTATCAAGAACCATTTATTTGTTAATCTATAAAATAGAAAATTTGTTTCAATAGATTTAGATCTGTATTACTATTGATTAGAAACGATCTATACAATGTAATGTATTTTTAAAAAAATATTTTTAAAACGCACTCAAGAAATAATTTTAATATCATAAGATCGGTCTAATTTTTACCAACCGATCTCATTCATGCCAAAATAACAGAATACATATATAATAAACTAGAGGACTAGGTGAACTACGTATCAACTATATATTTTTTATATAATATATGGAATACATACCTGATACAATAGATAAATTACTTTTTACGGCCATCTATTAGAAATTTATCGAACAGAGATTCATGACTCTGTTAATAAAGAAATATCGTGATTATTAATATCCTATCTTGCACACAGTATGTAAAATTTGATTAAAATCGGTTTATTAGTTAAGATGTCCATTACAGGCAAAAACATGACACGTTTATATATAGTGAGCCGAATAAAACACAAAATAAGAAGGGAGAATAATTATTGCAATATTCCTTAATAAAATACTTGAATTTACACACTGGTTTTACTTGGATTTACAAAGTTAGATGACACTACGAAAATGGCTCTACAATTCGTGGGCAATGAATACATTCAGATTACGGGACACGTATTAGGAGCGAAGTCTACAGCGTGAGAGCACGACGGTCAAAGAGAGTGAGCCAGGTAGTCGGCTGCTTATATGAGACAGGGACAGGGCGGCGTCGGAGGAAGGTGCCGATGTCTACCAGATGGTTGCTAACAATATATTTAAAAGATAACCCTATTATAATATAATATATTAAAAATAAATAGGAAATCACGGAAATGGAAGAAAGTAGGTACATAAACCATTATTATGTAATATACCCTTATTTTGAAAAATAACTAGATAGTTTCAAATATTATAATTATAGTCACAGTTCTTTAGGTTTTTGTAGTATGTTGGTTGTTGAGATAGAAGTGTAATCTGAAAAGATAAAATCATTCGCGGTTAGTACTAGCTGGTTGATAACAAATAGTTTACATAAGTTAGTATGTGTACACGAAAAGTGTCTCGTGTTCACCAAGACCTATCCGCAATAATACAAAATGTGGCTGAGGCTAAGAGGATTACGGTCATCGAATATAAGGTAATTCTTGGATCCGAAGATGTCGATTCATTCGCGTCAGGCTTTTATAAAGTGCAAATTAAAGGAACATTGAATGGTTTCAAAATAAGACAGAAGATAATAATAAAATGGCACAACAACTGTATAGACCGAACGTGCTTCAGAGAAGCCTACAAAAGGGAATACGTATTTTATAACGCAGTGGTACCATTTTTACTGAATATACAACGGTCCATGATACGCAATGAAGGTTTAAAATATAAATTCCCTAATTGTATACATTCTTCAATAGAATACAACAAAGAGGTTATTGTATTGACCAATAATGATGAATACAAATTTCATGATAGATTTAAAAGTATTGACTTTAACCACGTATCGTTGGTTATGAAGAATCTAGCGAAATTACATGCTCTTTCTTTAGTAGGCGAAAAAATATACACTGATAAATTCGAAGAGATTAAACAGCAGTTAAGTAAAGATGTACAATATTCGGACATCCGGAAAATACCGAAATCATTGATATGTTTTTTTAATGCATCTCTTTCTGTTATATTAAATGAAAAATATAAGAATAAATTGAAGAAAATCGCTGGGCATATTGCTTTCATACTTAATAAATACTCAGCTCCATTTTCGAAACATAATGTTATCAGCCATGGAGATTGTTGGCACAATAACATATTTTATAAAAATTGGGTAGGTTTTTCTAGATATCTTTTCCATTTCATGAGTTATTCAGTTCAGTAAAATCTCAAACGAGTTAAATTTGATTAATTACAGGGTGGAAGACCAGTGGACGCTATCTTTGTGGATTACCAATTGACTCGGTTTGCCTCGCCGGTCATAGACATCTCGTATTTTTTTTACATGTGCACAGACTATGATTTTCTTTCAAAGTATTACGATCAACTTACAGATATTTATTACGGTACTTTTTCAGCCGTTCTAAGCGAATGTAATATCGATATTAGAGATACTTATCCGAGGCTGCAATTTGATGAACACTTGAAGGAGCATTCTCAATTTGGTTTAATAGAAGCTTTAATCTGTATGAAAATTATAACCTCGGAATCGGAGGAAGCGCAAAAGATGACTGAATCGAAACGTCATGTCGATAATGAGGCTAAAATTGATGAATACAAGATACAAAACCAAGACATTTTTGTAAACAGAGTGAATGGAATTGTTAATTTCTTTTTTGAAAGAAATTATTCATTAGATGATATGAACAGTGCATAAGATAAAGGTTTAGGACATTAATATATATTTCTACTAAAAGTATAACTAAAGATAAAAAAAAAATTAATTGTTTTGTATACATTTTATTTTATTACGCTGGCAACACAACCATGCGCGGAGTGTGGCGCGGTTGTCCATGGGCGGCGGTGTTCTCTTACCATATCGGAGACCCACCTTCTTCGTTGTCCGCTAAAAATAAATTACATAGATAAAGTCGTTACGTTATTACATCTTGTCCGCCCTTTAACATTGTTGTCTATAAATCAAAGAATGAAAGAACGGGACGGAATAAATTACTTAGTTGTTAATTGAAAAAGATTTTCTCAACAGATGTTGTAGTACAAGTATAGGTAGACAATATTTAAGATTCTTTGTCGCTTTGGAAATTCAAAGCTTCCATTCAATGGCATTCTCTGAAATTGTTTGGTTGGTAATTATATTTCATATTTCGTAACAAAGATATTCCGTTGAAGATTCTACCATAAGAAATGTATGTACGTTTAAAATTTATATGTTTCTCTCGTTATCTTGATGGCGGAATACATAAAGTATAAAATAAGGGTTTAAAGATAAAAATCCCAAACTGGGAATTGGTATTTAATATCTTTTGAGTGCCGTGGTCTATTCAAAAAGTATAAATATTCTTTATGGAGCGTTACTGTTACCACTAAACAACCCGGCATATTCAGCATACATATTTATGACGGTACATAATTGCTTAGGTCGTGTTCTCGGCTCCTCAGGCCATTAATACTGAATTTTCCCGCACCCATGTCAATATCGGCTCTGTACTAAATAAACCAGGTAAGTAAACAATACAATTGTTCCGCTGAGAACGTTCGATGTTATTGAAAATCTTTGTTTTTACGATTTTATTACTATAGAGTACTTTACTATGATATATTTTTTATTTTACTTTATTTTATATAGGTAATATAAGTTTATGCATACTTTTTAAATAAATATGAATTTTCTTACTGATCTCTATTTAAAAGTCGTGATTTAACAATTATATAAACATTACCAGATAGATCTATTATATAATAACATTAACAAGATCTTATAAGATACCATAACACATAAATAATGCTTTATAACTTTTTAAAAATATGTCCATGATAAAAAAATATAACAATAAGTAGCATATTCTATGATAAATATCAGAAAGAACACTTAAGGATACTTAGGAAGGTTTCACAAATAAATCCCTAAGAGGTGTCGACTTTCTAAAGTTATAGTAGTCTTTGTAAAGTCACTTAACGATCGATAGTTTTCGTTACTTGAGCCATCAAATTAAGTGAGCGTGAAACCCTTGCGACGTGGGAATGATGAGCGCTTAATCTAAATGGTATTCTAAATTGGTGTAACATTTTAGCCAGATATATAAGAAGCGTCGCAGACAAGAATGTAGATATTCATTGAAATATATAGCTCCGGCTACAATGTTTCTACATCTTCCCAGACTTGCTTATAAGTCAAAACATTCATGAAACTTATAGGAAAAATATGAATAAATATTTTCAATAATCAAAACCTTAATATTTTGAAACTGAGTCGTCCTTTTTACAAGCAAAAGCACAGCATAAAGATGCAGAAATTCATTGTAACTCGTCCTTAAAAACCATACAACTTGTGGTGTAACGTCAACAGATAATGACAGCTCATAGTTGTAGGAGAAGGGTTAAGTGTGACGTTAACCCTTCTGAAACAATGGCCGGCTATAAAGTCATTCATGTTTTGCTTTTCTGGCGAAAGGGGTCTTAGTTCTCTTACATTCTATGCGTAATTGTTTTCAACACCTCTTATTAAAACCATGATAAATTATAAGACGTAATTCAATTATAAAAAGTTGATTTTCTATATTTTAAATAATAATACCCATTTTGAAGGCGAAATTGTACTAATTATGGTTATTTTTATGCAAATCGGAAGCTAAAGCTACAAACGTTCCACCGCTTGGGCACATATATGCTGGGTGGCGGTTGCGTTGCCGGGCATTGGTGATAAAAGTATAATATTGATCTAAAATCCGTCTCTTCTTCTTAAGTACAATTTATTCTATTATATTTTTTACTAACATGCTCAAAATCCCTAATGAGGCAGGAATAAATATGAAAAATATAATATTATACTTTTTAGTATTATTATTTTTAGCGGCATAAACATTACAATCTGGTTTTTTAAAATATTATTTACTTTATAATATATTAAGATTTATGTAACTCATCAAAGTATATCTTACACGAAAAACCGTTCTACTTTTCTCAACAGTATTTGCGATAAATACATTATATTTTTCGTATATATATAACAACAAAACAAGATATATTCGCTCCATTTAAGTACACTTAATACGTTATCAGTAATTAATGAACAACTTCCCGTTTCTTAGATGAACACAAACTGCGTTTGAAGATTTAATAATATGGTAATGAACTCCTAAAATCCTTAATGTAGAGCTCATTATATGTCATTTTCCCTCGTTTTTGCTCGAAATTAGAAAATATTTCGTCCATTCTAAGAAAAATGAGATATAAAATGGATAAACTGTAGGGGCGGAGTGGCTATAAAGGATGTTGAGGTAAAACCTCCTACGGCACTGTCGTGTCGGGTCGAATCTAATTTTTCCCCAGCTAATGTCTGTGCTCTCCGTATAAGGTTGAGTGGTGGCGCAAATTGTTACTCGGCATACATTGATATTTTGTGATTTTGACGCGTTTTTAACGATCGAAAAGTATGTAAAATGTGGAATGACTGAGTATTGTAGAGTTTTCAGTATAGTCATACATGTAATTAACAAAGCTACGCATTACGTGCTACGAGTTATGTGTGATGTACGCGATCATTAAAATTTCTACACAAAACTTTTCAAATATTACGAGTAAATATTTCAAATGTTACGCTACAGTTTTGTTTTATTTTTAACATTATAATGTACTAAAAACAATGGTAATATTAAAAATAAAAGATTGATGGATTTTCTTAACAAATCACATACTTATCCACAATAAAATAATTCTAAAACACATACGTTAAGATTTTTATCTTTATATATAAAGATCAATGCTATTATTCGTTGTAAATTTATAAATCAAGAACGCCGTCACTTATCTAAACCAAATATTTATTCTTTGTTTGTACTATTTATTTACGTTTACGTGAAGTTTACACGAAATCGGTCGAGTGGTTCTTCATTTATTAAATTTTCTGTAACTAATGAATAAAATATATTGTGGATAATTTTGATAATGGAGATTTTGCTATAAAATTGAAACTTTTTATACATAATAAAGCACGTAACGTATCGCTATTATCTAATACAACTTATATGAAAAAATAAAACTTGTATGTATACAAGTTTATTTTTTTACTCTGTAGAGTATTGTATTTTGTAGCAATGTTTTGCTTTTTTTATTGAATCACGGGAAACGAAGCAGACGAGTTTCTTTTTATGGTATGAGATTACCGATGCCATGCCATGTTTGCCATGGACAGCCGCGGCAACATCCGCTCTTTGATTTTGTTACCGGCTTTTACCTCGCCTGAATGGTAACATTTTAACTGAAACACAATAAAAGTACTTTTTCACGCTATTGAAGAAGTGTGAGCCCGTGGTATCGATTTAAATGAGCCGACTTAAACAATATTTCAGAATATGCATCAGTATGACTCTCTTACGGGTAAGATAGCGTTTCAGGCACTCGCCCGGCAACTGTCAAGCCCAATATATTTTAAATTTTACTCACACTGA
This sequence comes from Delias oraia, assembly GCA_018230265.1. Taxonomy (NCBI): domain Eukaryota; kingdom Metazoa; phylum Arthropoda; class Insecta; order Lepidoptera; family Pieridae; genus Delias; species Delias oraia. Next base: position 7,562 of record DWCF01000898.1, read on the forward strand.
GCATGGAATCCAGTAGTTTGATTTGACTGTAGCTTACAAGACCTATCTCCACGAGGCTGTTGAAACTTATAGTGTAACTAGTTTATATTGTTATTAGCTATTGCTGGTAAAGTCACATAACTTCCGCTTGAATACCTAGAACCTGTTTCAAAACAAATTAATGACGTCTGCGATATTTCCATTTTTTTATGTGCGTAATGGGCACAAAGTTCATTAGTTTTATTCGGTCAGTATTCGATTCGTTCTAGTGAGTGCATTGAATCATTGATTGGAGTGGTCGCACCGTGCGGTCGGTCGTTTGATAAATAATTAAAATATTACAGTATTCGTCTGTACACTTAATTGAAAGCTGTCACGAAAAGTCATTTGTATGTTATTAATACAAAGTTTGTCTAGTCTTTTATTAGGAACGTAATTATTAAAGTTTGTAAGAATATAAATCCAAGATTTTTTATAAAAATAGGGAAATAAACAGGTAGAAGCTTCATCTACCGTAAGCGGTTCTTCGCCTAAGGACACTCACAGCTGCTCTGCTGGGCCACGGTTGCGTAGCCGGCCTTTTAGTATTTCGACTTCTTTTAATGTCCTCAAGTTCTATCGGGTTGGTAACATTTCTGCAGCTAGTTCCAGAGAGAGGTGGTTCTCGCTACGACAAACATCGAGATGATACGGAAGAAACTTGTATCTTGCCTCTCAAATAACTTAACATTAAAATTAGATTTAATTATTATTTATTTATATATATATATATAGTTATTTTAAATATAGCGGATAACGGAGCCGATGGGTCTCTTATATAGTAAAAAATAGCGCAGCCCATGGCCCACTGTGCCTTAGTCCACGCATTGATTGTGTTGTCGACTTTTAACGCCACTTAAGTGGCATTTTAAGGGCCTCCGATATTCTCACTCACTCTCCAAAACACAGTACAAGTACCATTTAACGCTGAGTAATCTGTGAGCCCGTGGTATCATTCGGACGAGCCGGCTCAATTAGAACGTTAGCATATGCTTCAGCATGGCTCTCCGACGGGTAAAAGTTCATAGTTTATAACTCCAGCTCTTTAGTTTTGTCTTAAGAATTATAGCTTCTCAACCAAAGGGCTTTCGTAAGTTGATGTAATTGAGTGTAATAGCTATGATTCAAAAGAAGTCGGAATAAGAGATTTAACCATTAACAATATTTAAAATATTGCTCAAAATACTATTGTATTAATTATTTGAATCATTAATTATTATAGAGTTTTCATTTTCTATTATAATATTTATCTACAATACTTCTCATAAAATCTTTACTGTTGGGTATTGTGACGCGAATTAACAAAGAATAACAATTCCTAACCTATTTCTAAAAGGCCAGCAACGTTTCCGCGCTCTACAAGGGCTGGAGATGTCCATGGGCGAAGGATCTGTTATCCTAGATGAGCCTTCTATGCATTTGCCATCGTTTTCATAAAAAAACGATATATTAATTACTTGAGTCATCTATAGATTATATGACTTTAGTCCAAAGTTAATGAAGGGATAATTCGATGCTATGGTCAATAATAAATCAATATAAAAAGATATAGGCCTGCGTAGGTTGAGATTAAGCCTCTTGTTGAAGAGGCCATCATTATTTCATCTCACGTGCCGGATTGGAGCCAGATAGGTTATTGATTTCTGACTCGTATGTACCTAAATAATATTGTTTGGCATTGCTCTCTTAAAAATATATTCCGTTTTGTTATTTATGTTATATAATTCAATTCCATAATTATTAATAGATAATATGATTGTATTTAACAATATGTTAAAATATTTTTATATATATAATATATTTTTTATAGTTTGTTTGTTGGTCTTAATTTTAATTCGTAATCTCAATGTTTCTCAATTAGTTTCTCAATTATTTTCAATTCTGTCATAAATAGAGCATTGTAATTGCTTCATTGAATAAAAGGTTCTTCGTATGTGTTCTACCGGAAGTCTTGGGTTCAAAAACATGGAAAGTTAATTATTTCGGTTGGGTAGGCAAAGGAGTTTCATAGTTTGTGATAAGAGTAGTGAATATTACGAAATTAACATTATTATATGATTGCATTAAACTCAACAAGGTAATTTTTAAAATTATCTCCGCGTATAAAAAAGGAATGGAAAAGAAAATAGAAAACCTTCTGAAATGTATAGAATTAACGCCGTAAGCAGTTTTGAGGGTGGACTCTAATTAAATTTCTGTAAATACGCTTCCGTGGACGCTTTTTATTTTAATTTCTGTTCGTGTTTGTCGACTGCATTCAATGAGACTAAACACTCGGTCGGGCGAAATGAAAAAGTAGTCGCTAAAAAAAGGTATCTAATGATTTACTAGCCTATATATTTCCAAAATTTTATTTTACTATTTTTATAGAGTTGTGATGATTTATACGTACTGATAAACATGTCATTGAATTTTCTTCAATACTCCTGAAATTTTTATTTAATAATATTGATATAAAAACAGCTAAACAAACAAAATTAAAACCAGTTTTTACTTATTAGATTGAAAAATTTATTGTTAATAATTGATAATTATGGAGACTACTTATAACCATTCGTAAATTATGTATTTTTAAAATACATAATGCAGGCAGGATTTCCTTGATGGTAAGAGATCACTCCTGCTCATGGATGATCAAGTAATCAAAACACAAGTGCTGTTTGGCCAAAGGCTGAATAAATTTTATAATAAAATATTTTTTTATTCAATAGCGGATAACCGAGCAGGTGGGTCTCGTATATGGTAAGAGAACACCGTCGCCATGAACAACTGCGCCACAGTCCGTGTATGGTTGTGTGACCGGATTTATATGCTTATATTTTTAACTTATATATATATAACTTATATTTAAAATTCTTAGACATAAGATTGAACCTAATATCTTTGAAGTCACGTAGCTTTTAAGGCCGTTCAGCTACGATGCTCTTAAATAACAAATTCTCAACAGAAACTATTTGCTTAGAACATAGAAGATATTTAAGGAACATGCGGTATTTCGGTATTTACGGTATTTCCTTGTGTGGATCAATTCAGTATATATCAATAATATAGACGACTACGCCTTTGTTTGACTAAACTCAAGACTTAATCCAATGTATTAATCATTAAATGTTTTTATAAAAAGTATTTTTAATTAAATGTAAATCAACAGTCAGCACTCATAATTTGTGCGATTATTAATATTTTTTAAGCAATATCTCTTCCTTACGAATTGTAATCTCCAAAAAGTTTCTTGCATTTGATGGTTCATATCTAATCAAAACCGAGTGGTTCTTTAAGTCTTTGTAATACAAATGAAGCTTTGTGTTGCGTTCTTTATTTTCAATGTTTATAACTGGAGGCAGGTGGGTGGAATTTTATTTCTGCGATAAAATTTTTATTTTATATCACTTTTTTGGCTCATTTTACATATCTGTGACGTAGTTTGTATTAAATATAGCCATGTTATTGTTTTATAATGAATATTATAGACTGTGAGAGAAATTTTTAATTTGAAAATGTAGGAATATGAATGTAGATATGGGATATAAATGTAGAATAGGAAATTCGATTTCGTTTATAAAGTGACAGCTTCTAGTTTTATATTAAACTACGTTCATTACTCGTTCTGAAAGTATTAACCTCTCTAAACATTGAACATTTAAAGCCATTAAAAGTTATTATTTGAAATGTTTCAAACCCCAATAAAACTTTAAGACTATTTGAGCTTATTCCATCATAGTAAATCCCATAGAGTTGGAAATTAAACTGCGATTCGTTCAATTTTCCTTCTGGTTATAATTTAATGTGCGGACAAGAGAGAAATCCATAAAATATAATGCGGAAAATTCCACAACGCGAGGTTTTTCAGATTTATATTGGCCGTATTAAACGACGGTGGGGTTTTTTTTATTCTTATCATAATGGCAACTGACACATTCCATTACTGATTTCATTAAGGAATATAAATTGAACAGTCATCCCGCCTCGTTTTCGGCCATTTTTGTTTTATGATGCTCCTTAAAATATTCCGAGGACCACGCCAAATTATACCTTTGAACTCTCAAGTAGGATATGCAACATTTTTTTGTTTAAGTGTGTTTTATTGGCACTTTAAGAATTATTGCATAATGTAAAATATTAATTTGAATATTACCTTTAAGAATTACGATGAAAAATTGATATCATACATTATATCCAGTCAATTTACAACTATTGTATTTTATAATATTTAAGTTCTATACGATGAAAAATAGTGCTTTAAGAAAAATAATGTCAAATAATGTGATAATGATGCCCATGAAAGTTGTTCATAAAAATTATTTGAACCACGTAATGTAGAGGGTGGTCTAACAACCTGCCATACCTTTATGTGACAAGCCCATCGTCTTGCCTCATTCATTATGCTCGCTGCACTATTCCATAATCTACGAACAATGGACACACCTCTGGGTGTAAACACGTTAAAATATGGTGAATTGATTACTTGACCTATTTAACTCGCCTTTTATTACCAAAATTAAATTAATAGTGATTCAGGTGCGTACGGCATATAAGTGTTAATATCTTATAATTATCATAAAAATTGAATTATGATAGGTGCATGTATGTAATATCTTGTGGACAATTTTATTCAGATTTTTTTGAATATTTTAATTTCTGGAATCCATACAATAATAGATTTGTTTTTATTTAAAGCTCTTTGCAAATATTGGATTTTATTATCACGTTCTGCATCGTAAGGCGGACAAACAGACATATATAGTTGAAATGAAAGTGTAATAATGGAGGTAGTATACATAAATTAGGTACGTGACTGAACGAGAGTTATAAGTAAAGTTTTATATCTAAGCCTGAAAGCTTGTACGAGTATTATAACGTCTTTTTTTTCCTAATTTTCTCACCGACAATTTTGAATTATGAAGCTGAGCAATTTAATAACTTAAATACGCGCCCATCCTTCGTTAACTTTGTAATTAAAAGATTTAGCTTCAATTAATCTCGTAAATCTTAATTATTATAAACATGTACTTAAAATGTGAAACATGCCAAATACATCTATGAAATTAATTAACAAAGCTGACGCTGCAAAATTATGTAATCTTTGTAATATTTTTGTATGAAATTTATAATATCAAATACTTAAGTTTAATTAAAAGGATGCGGAATTTTTATGAAATCTTTCATGAAATAATTTTGTAATAATATCTTGTTGGCAACGGATTCTTATATAAAACCTAACCTTAAAGGATATTGGTTAAATCTATAGAGGGAAAGTAAGAATGAATTTAATGACTAAACTTATAGTAATAATTTAGCAAAAAAAGCAGATGTTATTCGTAGGAAATTTCGTCCACGTTTATAACATCGGCTCGCTTTCTGCATACGAATCAAATCAGCTAATTGCTCACGCACCGCCGTAGGTATACAAAGCTTGACGCGGTTCACACAAGTACCTAAGCACATTACGTAAAACTAGAGCCTGCGTCTACAAATCATTAAAGTTGGAGGGTCGGCTATTTGTCATTTGTTAAGGTGAAATGTCTGGCCGTTAACGTGTACCTAGTGTTCTGTATTTATTTTGTCACATTCACGAACCAAACTATAGAGTTGGCTTCTGAAGTTATAGAAGAATTATTTATTATATTTACTAACATTGATTTTTTATGGTATAGTGGACAACGGAGCAGGTATACTATATGACAAGAGAACTGCGCCACAGCACGCGCATTGGTTGAGTTACTGGTTTTGTACGCCACTTAATCGGCATTTTAAAGGGCCTCAAATATCCTCCATCAATCATAGAAACACAGTAGAAACACCGTTTCAAGTACAACTACATTTTCACGTAGAGTATTCTGTGAGCCCGTGGTATCACTTTGGACGAGCCAGCTTAAGTAGTACGTCAGCATATGCTTCAGCGTGGTTCTCCCACGAGTGCCACAGTATTAAGACAATCGCCCGGTCACTGTCAAGTCCTTCCAGAGATTAATAAATAAAACTAAAAGAATAAATTATAAATCAAATTATAACTGTCCGGACTGGGATTCGAAATCGATACCTCTCGCTTCATAGCTACTCTTCTCGCCACTTCAACCACTTAGCTATGAGGCTCTCAATTCTATAAATACGAATAATGATAATTCAGATGTTAAAAGTGCAAGTCTTTACTAATTAATAATTTAAATAAAACTGCCTGTTATATATCAGTTATATGGAAATAATAATAAAGTATTTCATTTGTACATAAAATAATCTATGAATAACATATATTAGGCAAATTATGCCTTCAGAGTTGAAATATGAATTGTTTTATTATTATCAAATGCATTCCTGATAGCAAAGTGTTGTTATATTAAAATAAAACAATGACAATGTATTTAAGAATCACTATGTAAGGTCTGAATACTCTGTGTGCTCTATACTTTGATAAAACATCATCGTAACAGTTGACATTGTGCAAAAAATATACAATCGTTAAACCAGCGATATGGTTGGGCGCTGTGCCATGTGAACGATACAGTCATTTCGGTCTTTATTAATAATACTTTTATTACTGATTGTAGAACTATGAGGATTATCGTAGTAACATATTTTGTAGTTTATATAACTTTATAAAGAAAAACTTCCGTTTATATAGTTTTCCTTTAATTTTCAGCATTTCAAATGTCATTCTTTATGCAATATGAATATTGTTATTTAAATTTATTTTTAATATTATTATGTAAGAGATATAAAGGGCGTAAAAAGTAGTTTCTGGTGTTTTTTGCAGAACTATAATTAACTTTTTTTTACACAATATATTATAATCATGATTAAAATATAATATATATCATAGTAGCTAAAATACAGACTGCTTAAAGTATAGACTTATATAGATATGTTACAGATGAGGAAAGTCTTATTTTTTTATGTTAAGTGCCTTATGAAGATATAGTATATGTCTATATATTTCTATAGTCTGTAAGTGCCTTATAGAAATTATGCTTATGTGTTGGTTAGATTAATATGTAAGTGCGAATTTCCAAAGATTCATAAAACTTTGACACTAAAAAGTTCTGATATGCTAGTACACTTTGTCACAATAATATTTTATATATGTTTGAGTTCAGTTTATATGAATACGAATTTTGGTTTGCAGCTGTTACATACATATAAAGATGTTGCTTCGTCGATTGATTCAGGTAATGTTGGCTGTCTCACCGACTGACCGCTTCGGTAACAAACACACATATCTTTTCCGTTTAAATTATTTATTAAGATATTTCAACCGATTCATCTATTAACTCCTAGTCCAGTCAAGTAAATATAGGAATAGTAATTGAACTAATTCATAGAATATATTGATTTTATGAGGTTTTCAAGTCATATTATTTTTTATTATATCTTTTTAAAGATATTTAGCCGTTTCTTACCAGTATCCACCTAAGGTACTGGTAAGAAAAGGCATCCCAGGCAGTGATTTTGTTTGCGTTGTCGGCTGTTTACGCCATAGTAGTGGCGAGCGTACTTGGAATTCCAGTATCCTTATTCACTCAGCAAAGCACATTACAAGGATTTTTACAACTGCTATTCTGAGTCCGTGGTATTACACCAACCGAACCAGCCAAATTAGTGCGTCATCAAAGCATGTCCCTGGAGACAAGGCTAAAATACTCGTTGTGCCCCTGTCAAGCCCTTCCAAAGATCAAAATTTATTAATTAAACCCATAGCGTCAAGGTATCCTGAATTGAATTAAATGGGGGAACATATAGGCATAAAAATATAGAATATTTTAGATAGTCATACATGTGAATTTTCCGGTAACGAACCCGTAGCTCGGCAAGAATTAGGGGTGTCTATGGACACAGGATCTCTTACTCTACATGAGCCTCCTGCACATTTGCCATCATTTCTGGTCCGGACAAATTAGAAATTATAATTTAATTTATAATTTATTCGGTCTCTGGAAGGACTTGACAGTGGCTGAGCGAATGTCTTAATACTGTCACAACCGTGAGTCATGTTGAAGCATATGTAGACGCACTAATTGGGCCGGCTCGTCCGAAGTGATACCAAGGGCTCACAGAATACTCAACGTGGAACGGTACTTTTACCTTGTTTCGCTGAGTGAATGTATCGGAGGCCCTTAAAATATACCGATTGAGTACCGTAAAAAGCCGGCAACACAACCAATGCGCGGACTGTGGCGCGGTTGTCCATGGGCGGTGGTGTTCTCCTGCCATATACAAGACCCACTTGATCCGTGGTCCGCTATAATATAAAAAAATGCATAAAAAGCCAGAGTTTAAATAAATTTTCTTTGCTTTAGTATCTAACAAAATTCGTTTGAGTATAGTAAATTATCTATAAGTCTATAAGGGTAGAGTATATCTAAAGAAAGATGTCTACTCACATACGGGACGTGATACGAATAGAATTTGGAAAATGTATGGAATACTAACTCCCTCTGTAGTTTGTAATATTTCAACAACCTATCTTAATATTGGATTAAGACTAAGTCTTTCTGATTACAGAAGCAACGAGGTGGGATTAAATTCAGCTGTACGATTTAAATATTTAATTTTCTTTTAAATTTATTTTAAGTACTTCTTAAATGATCAAATATGAATGATGTTTTTTATAGTATAGCGGACAATGGAACAGGTGTATCTCTAAATGGTAAGAAAACACTGCCGCCCATGAACAACCGCGCCACAGTCCGCGCATTGGTCGTATTGCCGGTTTTTACGCCACTTAAGCAGCGCTTTTAAGGGTCTCCGATATCCTGACTCACTCTGCAAAACACAGTACAAGTACCGTTTCACCCTGAGTATTCTGTGACCCCGTGGTATCACTTCGAACCAGCCGCCCCAATTTGTGCGTCAGCATATGCTTCAGAACGGCTCTCCCACGTATAGTACTACTAGTATAGAATATATCTCATACAAATTCTTATATTTTCGGAAAAATTTAAACAAATTATTATTAACTTTGTAAAATCTTAGCTTGTTACTATAGCGAAGCTGACGACATAAATAGGAGTAATTTGATAGATTAAATTTTCGTCTAGAATGTCGAATTAGACAAAAGATAGGAACAACAGTTTTCTTGTTTATGCTGTAATATGATTTTGAGAATTTGGAATTTCGCTTTTTAAGTGAAGATAATTTTTGTTTCATAATAAATATATTATATATCATAACTTAATTTTTGTCGAAAAATATATTGATTCTTTACTACAGATTTTGTTATTATTCTGAAAAACCTTTGGAATTAATACGATTTTATATAAAGTAATAGTATGATATAAATCACGTACAAATTTTTTCATCAAAAATATTGAACACAGGCCGAATACCGATATCTTAAGTTCTATAAAAGATTTTTTTAATAAAAGACTGTCCGTTTCAAGACTGTCCGTGCTTGAAACCTAAACTCCGCTATGATGAGAGATTTTATTTCCCTCTTGGTAAACTATTATACACTGCAGTAATAAAAATCTTAATTATTCAACATGAAAACTTAGACAAACGCACACATAGGAAGAAATGGTTGCGCTTTGTGCAAACCGCAGTGTTCACGAAATACTGAGGATCTTTTTTATGACACGATGCTGACCTGAATTTCAAAATTACGCGAATTTTCATGTAAAATTATGTTTTCATTTAGGTCAATGTAAATTATTTTCATGAAATCTCATTTCTTTTAGTTGATGCCTTGACTGAGATATTCTACGCAATTAGTTTACAAATGTTGTATATAATATTTAAAACTAGATGACCCAGTGAGCTTCGTATCATAAACTCTCTCATCACTCTGTAACTTACTTATTTAATACTTATGTAGCTCTGATATAATTCTAATTCTGATCTAATTAAACCGAAAATATGAATTAATATAGAAAAACTACATTTCATAGGTAGGAACAGTTTGTATTGAAGACGAAATATTTGTTTATAGTACTGTATTATTATTTATTTCAAGATAAAAATCCTAATTAGTCCAGCCACTCTCAAGGTTTAGTAAGAAGTTACAAAAATTAATTTTTAAATATATAATTTAAAAAAATATTATATTTATTTTGTATTCATTTTCGCCTCTACCTAAATAGTGAAATGAAGGGATTAAGGCTGCTATCCTGGAAGATTAGTATGTACCTACAGTTACCAGAACATTCATATATATTCTTTATCCTGAGAAATTGTTAAAAAATAATTGTCAATCTTTTATTGATTTTATATTGCTTTATGCAGACAATTTTTATTCAAATTATCAAAAAATACAACTGAAAACCTTGAAAAATTATACGTTATTATGTGTAAAATTGTATATTAAAAACCGCTATCGCATTAAAGCGTTACATATTAATTAGTTCTGAGCGCTTTTCAAACATAATTTATATTAATGAGGTCATATGAAAGTTCTGCATGTAAATTATTTTATATTATAACTTTAATTTTTGTTATAACGGAACGTAACTTGTAGGCTGAATAGTCCTTGATAACAATTGAATTGTCGTTTCTATTCAACCGTAGTTACAACACTACAATACCTAAAACTTCTTCAAGCTTTGTGGTAACTGAAAATTCGTTTGTTTTTAATAACTTCGAGTTTCACACAATCATTTTAATAAAACACAATAACAACAGTGACCGTTTACGAATCTCGTTTGCAATCTATGGTCTCTCTATTTAATCTTTTTCGTGTTTATATAATCTGTTAGACATAGTATTTGTACATCATATTATTGGTAAAAACCAAATCATTTCACTTTACTGGTTTCTTTTAATTGAATGAAGGTATCAATATCTTAAACTATTTTCAAATTAAAACATGTGGCGAAGAAATTGTTTTAATATATTTAATAGCAGATAAAAATCATCTAACAAGTTATGCAGAGAAAATTTTGTTTCTTAAAGTAACTTTATTTAAAATTCATAAGGTCATAGGTCAAAACTCTGAGTCTTGTGCTACTGAAGAAAAATAAAACTTTTTGCTATTGTAATTTTTAATTAACGTCTTAGTTGTATTGGAAAGAAACTTGTTTTATAAATACTGCTCTTCATTTTAAAACTTAAAGCATTGAAACGATAAAAAAATCAAAGTTAAATGAAAAAACGTCCTGATTGGCTTGATTTTCATCGTCATGGCGTTTATAACTATTGGAAAGTGAACAAGTTAAGATGCATCAAAAAAATTAACACATTTAACCAGCAATACAACTAATTCGCGGATTGTGGCGCGGCTGCCCACGGGCAGCAGTCTTCTCTTATCATATAGGAGACCCTACTCCGTTGTCCGCTATACTGTAAAAAAATTAAAGAGAAATTTGTGCTTAACTTTTATTTCCATATTAATAAATTTAAAAGATATGAAACTATGCTATATATTTGTGCCGTCGCTCCTATTCAGTTCGCGAACAATGTATTTTATCATCCAAAATAAACTTTATATAAAATGTTTGCGGAAAGTCCAGATAAAACATTTTTATTAAATTGTTTAGCGGGCAACGGAGTCGCCGAGTCTCGTCTGTGGTAGTAATCACCGCCGCCAATAGAAAAACTCACCACAATTCGCTTTCACCAGCTCGTCCGAAGTGATACCACGGGCTCACAGACTACTCAACATGAAACGGTACTTTTACTGTGCTTCGCTAAGTGAGTGAGGATATCGGAGGTCCTTAAAACTAATGCGCGGACTGTGGTGCGGTTATCCATGTTGTGATTTTCTCATCTCATTGATATTCTCTTACCATATAGGAGACTCAACTGCTCCGGTGTCCGCTATACTATAAAAAAATTAAAAATTGTACGTAAGACGCTGTATAGAAATTTTCTTTATAGCATTTGACACGGCAGAAACTTTGGATATTATTACACCGTAGAACTAGTCACGGGACTTGATATCAGATTTCCTAAAACTTTATCTGCTAGTTTGTTCTGGCATCTGGCCCAATGCTGGCAGATGTTGATAGAACTTTTAGTAAGTCTCTTAAGTATCTCACTCACAGTACCCTAATGCGATTCCGATAACGTTGAATTATTGCTCATTTGGCCTGAATTAGTCTCTACATTTTAGAATGCATTGCGTATCGAAAATTAAACGATTTTTAATTATGCTTTGTAGTTTAATAATAGCTTATTAGAGTGAAGGGTAAGTGTGAGTGAGTGAAGAGGGAAAGGTATTGGGTTCGTATCCCGGTTCAGAAAAGTATAATTTAATTTATAATTTATTGGGTCTCTGGAAGAGCTTGACAGTGGCCGGGCGAGTGTCTTAATAGTGTCGCACTCGTGTGAGAGCCATGTTGAAGCATATGCTGACGCACTAATTGGACCGGCTCGCCCGAAGTGATACCAGGGAATCACAGAATACTCAGCGTGAAACGGTACTTGTACTGTGTTTTGCACAGTGAGTGAGGCTATTGGTGGCCCTTAAAATTACCGCTTTGGCGGTGTAAAAAACCAGCAACACAACTAATGCGCTGACTATGGCGCGTATGTTCATGGGCGGTGGTGTTCTCTTACTAATTAGAAGACTCACCTACTCCTATATCCGCTATAGAATATAAATAAGTTATATAGTTAGCATATAGTTCAATTTTTGTGATATTTGGAATGTTATTATATACTATAAATACTAATGCAACGATAAAACAGCATTATTTAAAAATACATACAATAAATGGCAGTAATATTATTATTAAGAATTTGTTTTATAGCAGGATTTTAATTTTAAGCGTTTCCGATATCCTCACTCTCTCAGCGAAACACAGTAAAAGCACCGTTTCAAGTACAACAACTATTTCACGATGAGTATTCTGTGAGCCCGTGGTATCACTTCGGTCGAGCCGGCCCAATTAGTTCATCAGCATATGCTTCAACATGGCTCTCCCACCGGTGAAAGTTTTATTAAAACAATACTGCTCTTTATAAACTAATTTGCATGAGAAAACAATTTCAAAATAAAACAGTCAACTTTTAAAGTCGCAAATGTTAAAGAAACTTTTAAACACAACCGTGAAAGTTATGAAAAATAGAACATCACTTTTAGTAGGAATACATATAATGCTAATATCAACATTTCAGCCGTGAGACGTCCACTTCTGGACACAGGCCTCCCCTTTGGATCCCATGCATACCTCGGAGGCCATCTGCATCCACTGCTAAGTATAAGAATTTAATACTTACGACTTTGTGATTTACGATTGAGGGTGCGATCTTCTATCTGAATAGAATTGATAATTTCATTTTTAAAATGTATTTAGTTTTTGGAAAGGTTTGATATCAGCCAGTCGCGAGTTTTAACTCTGTCTCCCTCGTATGAAAGCCGTTCTGAAGCATTACTGAATTGAATGACGTACTAAAAACCAACTAAATTCTATCGTTTGAGTGATTTAAAAAGTTGACATCGCAAACAAAACGCATATTACAGCACCGTGTCATGGTCAGCATAGCTTTTACCATACGACCCAACTGCATTATTATAAGCTATTTAATATATAAAGTCCCCTTTATTTATAATATATGTTTAAATATTATTTATGTATAAACATTTTATGCATTAAACTTATATAATGTGAGCCACATTAAAATCTTTTAGTTAATTGAATTAAACCAGGGTATTAGTAATAAATATCAGTTCAAAGTCGGCAGATAGCAAGTATTTGTTACCTGTCTCGATCTGAAATCCTCCGGGTGGTAGATTTATTAGGAGCCTCTAATTAAAAGTTAGGGTAGCCTCGTCAAATCGCGCTCAGGGCAGGTGAAAACGTTTTAAGACTGACGATCCCTCTTTCTAAACCCTCACTTACACGTAATACTTGCTCCCTTAACAGTCCTTTGTGTGTTTAATTAGAAATTTTTAAGTGAAATTACGTCTTTTGTTCTTTGTAATTTACACGGCGTTGTGCTTGTTTATGGTGCGTTTCTGTCGTTATTATATCAATGGCATAATGGTTTAAACTTTTTGAAAGGCTATGCTTTTGTTATTATTATTTATATTATTTTATTTTATTCTATAGCGGACAAATTAGCAGGCGCGTCTCCTAAATGGTAAGAAAACACCGATGCCCTATGAGAAACCGCGTCACAGCCCGCACATTGATTGTGTTGTCGGATTTTTACGCCTTTAATTGCCTCCGATATCATCATGCGAAACACAGTACAAGTACCGTTTCACGCTGCGTATTCTGAGAGCCCGCGTCATCATTTCGGACGAGCCGGTCTAGTTTGTGCGTCAGCTTATGCTTTATCATAGCTCTCCCACGGGCTTTATATTAAAGTACGTGAAATATCGAAGAAATTTTTTATATTCTATCTATATTTGATAAATTATTGGCTAGTTATTTTTTAAGTTAACTAAGACATTATTATGTGAATGTCTACTTAGCAATAAAAATAAAATAGTAGTGATTAAACTTTTTAACAACAGTTATATGGACTTAAAAATCGTAAGATCTATAAAAACTACATAACGGCTGCTACTATAAGAAAGCAAATAAAAGGGAAAATGAAATAATAGGCGATGTATTAAAAATAATGACTTGGAAGCTAATATTAACAATGGGATATCCAACATTGTATTATTAGCAACTATTAGATTCCATATCGTAATCTTTTTCTGTTAGGTTAGGTATCTCAATTAAATTTATAAACAATGTGATTGTAAAATTTATAATAGCCTATTTTCTACTTTAAATCCGCCGTCATGTTGTCGCCTGACCATAAATTTAGTTGCTAATTCACTGACAAAAAAAATCACCAAAAAGTCACTGGCAATTTAAATTTAATCAAAGCTTAGAACTGCAAAAAAGCTGCTACTTTATACTTAAAATTCGACTTCACTGTAGTTGCCTCCCTATTATTTGTCCTATCTATTTTAATTATTTTAAAACACTAAATCAGATTAGTTTGTCGTCGCGTTAAATACATGCCTAAATTGTATATCAATAATAGTACCATACCAAATAATCAATTGCAGCTCTAATCTGTTTCGTGGCTTGTTGAGAAAACAAAGATTCTAATTGTATCAATATGTAATTATTGCTAATGCGTTCAAGGGCTTACATTGAACTAAATCGGCGAGGGATTGCCGATTTTAAGGGATTTTAGAGGACTTCAATTACGTGACAATGTCGTATTTGGGCAGTTGTGGTTTCTGCCTCGGGTTCACACAAACATTTTGGGGCGCATATAAAATGTATAGTTTTCTAAAACTTTCCTGTCTAATAATAAACAGTTTTATGTACATAATATATCCAATAAAAAGGGCTGTTGTTAAGTTGTATAGTATATCTGTATGTTTGCGTTTCCACCTGTGGAAATATAAAATAAAGTCTTTTTAACATTAACATTTATAAGGATAATTTAGTGGTGATTTATATTGATTTCATATTTTTCTATGTGATGAGAACATTCTCATACATATATCAATATATATTTTTATGGTATAGCGAGAAACGGAGCAGGTGTATCTTCTTAATGATAAGATATTACCGTCTTTCATAGACAACCTCGCCACAGTACGCATAATAAAGCTGAGTATTCTGTGAGGCGGTGGTATCACGTCGGACAAGCCGGCCTAAAGTGGATCAGAATATCTCTCTCACGGACACATTAAATCACATTAAAACTCTCCGTACTTCAGTAGTTCATTTTGAGGCATATTTTTATTCCGTGGGAGAACCACGTTGAAGCATAGGCTGAGCCACTAATTGGACCGGCTCGTCCGAACTGATACTACGGGCTCACAGAATATTCAGCGTGAAACGGTACTTGTACTATGTATCGCAGAGTGAGTGAAGATATTTGAGGCCCTTTAAAATGCCGCTTAAGTGGCGTAAAAATCCGGCAACACAAAAAATGCGCGGACTGTGGTGCGGTTCTCCATGCTGTTCTCTTACGATATAGGAGACCCACCAACTTCATTGTACTCTATACTATTAATTAAATGTAAAATAATTAAAAAAAATAGTTTGCAAGACTGATAAATTCTTCGAAATAAAGTGATCAGTAAAAAGGACGAGACATGGCCTCATATGAAACGTCGTTTTCTTTTAAGAGCCACACTAATAAACCGAAAATGTTCAGGCGTGTTCTTTTTGTTATGGACAAAAGAATATCGTGGTTGGCATCTTTACAACGCGGGTAAGGCTTTTGTAAGGCACCTCTTTCAATTGGAAAACATGAGTGAAATTTATGACGCGTGAAGTTACGTACAGATGTTTCCACAATGCCTGTCTGCGAACTGGGTAACAGCGTTATGTTTTTTGTATCGGCATTCCTACTTTAAATTGTAAATCTATAGCGTTGGTTTACGGCGAAATATCTCATTTTTGACGATTTGTTGTCTTTACGAGTTTTACATTTATTTCTCAGTGATTAAATTTCATTTCGGTTCCTCCTTAGTAAATTGAAATCCATATTGAATTGTTTTAATAGCATGATTATAAAATAACAGTTTCAATTGTTTATTTATTAACAAAATGGGCAGTGGAAATATTTGAAATTCTGTTATTTTCTTTAAGAATTAATAAAAGACAGAAATTCACCAGTATTTAATAAATATTGACTGGAGCAACTAAAAGTATTTTCTCGTAAACGAATGTCAACAAAAGTGGTGCGAATTAAGAATAATATTTGTCAATTTAGATATGTACAATAGAAGTGAGATTTTTCTTTGCTATAAAGTACTGATTAAAACAAATTAAAATATTAACGTCAAAGTATACATTAGGTCTATTAGTATTTACCACCGCCTATGTGCATCTACACCGCAATCTTCACTTTTATTTATGTTGCCGGCTTTTTCTTCGGCTTCCGGTACACTTATTCAGCGAAATAGAGTAGTAGTACTATTTTACGCTGATATTCTGCCAAAACGTGGTATCACACTTTTTGATTATACAGCAAGCTTTCATGTTAAAAACTCTTCGACGGCCACGGAAGCTTTGATTGTGTTGCCGGCTTTTTCCGCTACTTAAACAGTATAATTTAATTGGCGTCAGATATCTCTCTCACTTAGCAAAAAACATTAGTAGCAAAACGCTGGTATTCTATGGGCCTGTGGTATCACTCTGAATGCGCCGGCCCAATTAGTGCAACAGCATATGCTTCGGCATGGCTCTCTCATTTGACATATCACAGTATTTATAATCAACACAAAAGTATATAGACAAGGTTCGTGAGTGCGGCCCATCATATAAAAGCGCTCTTTTCTTGAAGGAGTCGAAGTTTTGTGAAGTACGTGGAGTATACGCTTCTTAAATTTTAAATTTTACGTTGCATTTTAAAGTTTGCTTGGTTTCAAGAAACTTTTCAGAATTAAGGATAAAACGATGTAAAAGATTTTTCATTGTTTTCTTTAATTTTATTTATAGCTTCTTATATTGTTTTTATTTATAAAAATTCCTTTTTTTGTGTAAATCAGATGCTGATATAATCTTACCATGTACCACATCTTAATGATATCTTTAAGTTTAATCCTTGTATACTTGTACAAATAAAAAAGTGCATAATTCGGGTTAGAATATAAGCTAGCTAGAAGAAAGCTTTGAAATAGTTAATAATGAATGATTTTTAATAAATTTATTTGTTTTTGTTTATTCTGAGATAGTTACGTTGGCTATTCAAACAATTTTACATTTATTCGGGACATTATAATTTATATGAGCTAAAGAAAAACAGTTGTATTTGAAATAAACGGTAGATCTTTTAATATTATTTGATATTTATCTATAGCTCAAATATTCTATATTTGCTTATTTTAAACTATTCACATATATATAAAAAGAACTTGTTCTAACTTGCCATAACAAATTTCAGTACAGCACTGTCAACCATTTATAGCTAACCTGGCTTAGCCTATTGCCACCATTTTCAGAGATTTATTGCATATAAATCGAGTGTTGAAGTCTTGCGTATTCCGTGTGATATCAGATGCAGGCAAATCTGTGTTTGACTTTCCTATAAAGTGCGGTACTATAGAGAATACGCTCCCCCAAACAGGCCCGAGGCGTACCCTTAAGCGTGCTCTTCTAAAGGACACGGAGTACTTAAGGGCATAAGTGTTGTGATTCCCTGTTAGCAAGTGCTTTAGCGTTGGGCTTTTTAATTAAAGCTCGTTATGAAAGGAGAATTTTGGATCGAACCGGTTACTGCTGGCTTCTAATGTTTGTTAATAATTAAAATGATTGAATTTCTAATTTGAACAAAGGAACTTCTTTTGTTTTAGAGTTATACCTTTAATTTCGAACTTTAATGTTGTTTAATCTCGAATTTAATACTTTCTAAAATTCATATAATTAACTTCAAATTACGCATTTTGTCTTATATATTAATTTCAATAAAATCTTTTGATATTGTTACTATATTTAGAATTATACTACAGATGAATACTCACTTAATTTTTTACAGTATAGTGGACAAGGGAGCAGGTGGGATTTCTATATGGTAAGGTCCGAGCATGTTGTGTTGCCGGCTTTTTAAGGGCCTCCCATATCCTCACTCACTCAGCGAAACAAAGTAGAAGCACAGTTTCAAGTACAACTACCATTTCACGTTGAGTATTTTGTGAGTACGTGATATCATTACGGATGAACCGAACCAATAAGTGCGTCAACATATGCTAAAGCATTCCTGTCCCACCGGTGCGACGGTATGAAGACACTCGCGCAACTTGCGCTCGCGCGGCTTGAAAGTTAGAGCCCTTCCAGAAGTCGAATAACTTATAAATTAAATTACAATTTATAATAGTCCGGACCGGGATTCGAACCCGATATCTCTCGCTAACATGACAATACAAAGAAACAGAGTTATTTAAGGCAAAACTGAGCTGTATAGATGATTCTAACGTCATAATCTTGTCGTAAAATCATAATAACTTCTAATTTAACGTCAATAATAATGTAACTATGTCATAATATGAACACTAAATACTCAATGGCTTCTAAGTAAAGCAGATGGAGTCACCTAAGTTGAAGGTCGTAGTTGCAGGTCGCGACCGCTCTAACCAGCTTCATTTACATATGCAATTACGGTTTTGACTGGTTCAACACAATAACCACACTTTAAATATTAAAAGCGCACTTTTAACTTCGCGATTCTGAAATAAAAATGCTTTGTTTCAAATATGTAGAAACTTTATAACATAAAAGGCTTATTCCATTAACGTTAATAAATGTAATATTTATAAAAAAGTGTAATAAAGTATTGAGCAAATATTTAAATAAGAATTGAATAATTTCATTGTTTCAAATATTTAGAAACTTTTTAACATGTTAATTGCTTATTCCAATGCTTATTCCATTAAAATCTTTTAGATTTATTTTTAAAAAATCTATGTAATAGAGAATATATTTAAATTTTTTTAACCTTTTTGTAAGAATTGAATTATATATTACTTTGCTTTAAGTATGTAAAAACTTTTTAACACATTAGACTTGTTCTAATAAAATCCTATAGGAATATATATTTCTCAAAAGATCTTTGTAATAGAGCATATGTTTAAATGTTTTAACTCTCAGTATTTAATAATAAATTGCTATAAGAGCGCCTGAAAGTAATAAAGGCTTATAAAGACCTTCAAAAGCACTATTAGTTAATGGTCTGGGTGGGAATAGTCGATGGTCTCTTGAGACAGTTTGCTCCATTCGAGGCTCACAGAATTTAGTCCAAGTTAATGACTCTATTTATTTCTAAAAGAAAATACTTAACAATATACAAGGTTAAAACACTTTATAACTCAACTAAATATATATTTAAAAAATATTTAATGAATTTTGATCAAATCACAGTCTTTTTAATTACTACTAACGGGTAATAAGGAGTTCTAATAAGTAATTCTATCTATCTTATTTATAGATATTTAAGAAAACACACTCTATTATCATTCGATTTTGTCATATTTAAATTTGACTAAATATTGTTTTAAAATGTATTTTTTCACAAAATTCGTTCGTGTAAATCTTCGAAGTATATTAAGAGCAATCTTTCAAAATGACAAATGGCATATTTACCCAGTATTGGACGGACGGATGTTCAAATGAATTGCTTTTTGATTTATGAATAGTCGTGCAAGTACAATGTACGTACCTACTGTAATATATCTTATGTACATACCTGTTGCATGATTAATCTTGGGCGAAAGGCTAAGTTCGATAAATGCTTACCCTTGAAAATTTATCCACTAAGATTAGCATTTATTATTATTTATGGAAAAGGAAACAGTTCCAAACAGTTTAAAACGATAGTGGTTTATGTTGTCTTTTTATTTATCTATCTATCTATTTTGTATATGATAAGTAGTTATATAAATTGATATTTTTAAAAACATTACATTTGAATTAATAGCATAAAAATATTGTTTTAAATATAGGTGTCACACTAACACAATCCCCATGTTTAGGACAAATGCTAAGAAATCTCGTAGACTTCTTGTAGAGACGTTTTTTAATCCAGCCTTTAGTTGTTTTGATAGATTTTATATATATAATATCCTTCCATAACCTTAGTTACAGCGAAATACAATACAAATACTATTTCACGCTGATATTGTTCAGGGCGTGGTATTAGTCTGAAGGAGCGAACCCAATGAGTGCGTCAGCATTGATTTCCTACGGGTTAGATGTTAAGACACTCGACCAGCTAATTTCAACCCATTACAAATCTGAATCGTCATCATCATTATCATTTCAGCCGTAAGACGTCCACAGCTGGACATAGGCCTCCCCCTTGGACTACCATGAATACCAATCGGAGGCGACCTGCATTCAGTGTCTTCCGGCGACCTTTATAAGGTCATCTGTCCACCTTGTAGGTGAACGTCCCACGCTGCGTTTGCCGGTTCGTGATCTCCACTCTAACACTTTTCAGCCCCATCGGCCATCCGCACTACGTGCGATGTGGCCTGCCCATTGCCACTTCAGCTTGCTACGTTCGTCTACGGATCTCCTCATTTCTGATTCGATCACGTGGCGAAACTCCGAGCATAGCCCTTTCCATAGCTCGCTGAGCGACTCAGAGCTTTGAGATGGGGCCGATGGTCATCACTGGTTAAAGACCTTCGTCTTAACCAGTTCAGACAAATCTGAATACAATTTACAAATTCAATTATTCATTCTATTCAGATCCAGGATTGAACCCAATACCCATGGCGTTACAAAAATTTTCGG
The DNA here is from genome assembly GCA_018230265.1 of Delias oraia. NCBI lineage: Eukaryota > Metazoa > Arthropoda > Insecta > Lepidoptera > Pieridae > Delias > Delias oraia. Next base: position 28,711 of record DWCF01000898.1, read on the forward strand.
GGCCACAGGGCTGTGAGAAAAATGTAGCTACGTAAAACTTGTTAATTGATTTCAGTTTATAACACAGTTTGAAAGCTTATTTCTGTTTACTTAGTGAGTTGTGTAGCATGCAGTAAAGTTTAGAGAAGGTACACAGCTCATCGTTGCTGACGATGCAGCGTGGCTCTTAGTGGGAATTTCACGAAACGTTGAAAGTTTCAGAGCGCTTACGTATCTCCCACAAGCATTACTCTACTGCTTGTTTATAAACTAATTTCACGTCAGACAGTCATAAAACCTCGTCGCGATGAATTATTTCGAAATCGAAAACTTTATGCATTATTTCTTTCGCTCGTAAAAATTAAAGTTAAGCCTTTATAGTCATAAAAGTACGTCGGAAACTTCGATTTCGCTAATAAGCTATTTAAAAATTTATTTCTTGCGGTACATATGCGGTAAAATTTCTGTTTAAGTGAAGAATATGGTCCATATTGAGTGCTCTGAATTATAAATAAAAACAACTTGGAACATATGTAAATTGTTGATGTTCCACATTGAGCTCACAAAATATTACTTTTATAGTAGATCCTTATATAGTAGATAGTTTATTTGTACTACGTCTGATCATGCTACCGTCCATTTCATTGTTATAATACATATTTTATACGTTACTGTCTGTGTGGCTGTTTTTTATGGAAATGGTAGCAAACGAGTAGTATGTAGGATAAGCGGTCCTACGCCCATGTAAATCCTTGCAGAGCCACGAGTGCGTTGCCGTCCTTTAAGGAATAGGTACGCTCTTTTCTTAAAAAACACCAAGTCTCATTGGTATGGAAATATCCCTACTGGCAGCTGATACCAAAAAGTGGGTGGTCATTTAAGCTGTACGACGTCCACTGCTGGACATAGGCTTTCCCCTTAGACCTTGGGTGGTGCGCGGTATAAACATCAAGGTGACAACATCGTGGTGATAACGATGAAAATTTGTATTCAGCCTCGATGTTCGATGATGAAATTCAGCTGCTATTATTACCAAACAGCTCCCGAACATTTCCCGTGATATATGCGATACCTTGATAATCTGTATATGTAAGCTATGGATATACATATGATTTTGTTGTGACAAGCATAGAGTATCTGCTATCAATCACCATCTAAAGGATATGGATACCTGACACTTGCTCTCAATAACACGGGTACCAATTTCCTCTTTATATTAATAATTCCTGACACATTATATACGAAACTCCTGTAATTCAATATTATATTGAAGAAATCCAAATTCTATAACTTTTACACGCACTCCTCATACAAAGTGTCTTGAATACAAATTATTTCGCCTTTTCATATAAGTTAGTTACTGTATACAGATTGAGATGGAGACAATTAAATTAAATAAAAAGCCTATTTATTTCTCACAGTATTAAAATTTATCTTAAATAACAGCTTATTTTGTGTTAGTAGTGATATATTTTATTAATAACAAAATGTTATTGAGTATATATTAGTTAATTATGTTATTTTTAGTCTGTAAGAACCCCAATATGGGTTAAGGCTTCCTTGATAGATGACTAAATGTCTCTATCTTGTACTATGTCGTACAATCGGGATCCAACTATACTTTTGATGTCATTGTCCCAGCGTGTTAGTCATTTCACTCAAACCAGATAAGTAGCATCAATATTCACAAATCACAATTGCTATACAATACGAGCCGGCCCAGACCGGTTTGAAAAGCACTTTAAAAAGAAACTGATCCATATAAATATATTTTAATTATTTCTACGTTCTAGGAAGTGTTCAAAAAGTTCACGTTTACATTATTATTGCCGGAAATACTAGATTTAAGATTTAACAGTCATTCATCAATTGACTTGAATCAAATGACTTTTATGAAAATTCATCCTCAATAAGTCAATTACAATATTTTGTTTTATAATTTAGAAGTATAACAAAATACAAATTTAGAATAATATGAATTTAAAATGTTACTAGTACGATATGTAGGTACTCTGAAAACATACATTGTCATAATAAAATTCTCTCGTCTTGCGTTGGAACTTAGTTTCTTGTATTGAAATTTTTACATATTACTTCAGAATAGTTTCACAAAGTTAAATGGAAGATTCTCGCCATATTTTCATGGAAAAGCAGAGCTTTACTCTCTGGTAATAAAGAAGGGTGTGGAGCTTAAAGCTGCTATTTACGAGATCATTATGTATGTATAATGTTCTGCGGCAACTTATGTTGTACCGACAGTGAGATGAGGTCTGACTCCTCAAAGGCACCTGTTCAACGTTCTCGGATGTCTAATGAAATTTAAAAGCTATTTACATTCTAGGATAAACAAAAGGAAGAGAATTAATCAATATTTTAAACTTGCTGTAATCACTGTACTTGAATTTAGAACGCTGATTAATATAAAATGATTGAAAATACGAAGTATTATAAATATCTGTATGGATTTATGTATAAATTATTAGATACACATTTATATTAAAAAACATAGGTGATGAGGCTACGACCTCATAAAAATATTTTTTTTATCATACATTCAAAAAAAATTTACAATTACATAACAAAAAAATTGTTTTAAGATTTTGTCAACAAGTACAACAATAAAACAGCCATTGTTTTATTTTATCTAATAATAACTATAAGGGAGAGATAAAACGTCGTTGACTTCATTTCAATTAAGGCGAATTCAAAGGTCGCAATAACGAAGCTTCTAGAACGTTACTGAACTTGCTTGCATGTTGACACGCCCCTTACATACTTCAAGATTGTAAGCTTTGATTAATATATGTTCATAGTACTTTGATGGTATTTTCTTAAGATTGCAATGTTATTACTGTTTTGATAATGATAATACGGAGAGGTTGTAATGAAAAGCATGCTCCTTTGTAATGAGAAATGCTAGTCATGGCCTAATTTCCCCAGACATTAAACGCGCTAAGGATATCTCTTCCAAGTAGTGACTCAGCTACGAACATTCTTAAAATAAAAAAATATTTTTATAAGAAAATATGTCTTCATTTTTATAAATATGTATTAAAAGACGACAACCGACATTAAAAAATGTTAGATATATATTGTAGATTACCCCGGCAAATGTTGTTTTGCTACGTACATTAGCAAGGACTAATATCCCTATTAAAAAATAGGAGTTGATCGTAGAAGGGTGAAAATTTAGGTAAATATGTATACTTATGTCAATTTATAATGAAATAGAAAAATTTTTTTACTGAAAATATGAGGAAAAAGTTATTGGAATGAACCACCCTTATCATTTAGTAGAATGAAAAATAGTTAATGATCTTTTCTGAATGCTACACACATATTTTCATATAATTTTTTTATTTACTAACAACGGAGCAGGTGGTTCTCCTTTTATTTTACGCGGTATATTTAAAAGCCGCCTCCTCACTCACTCTGCGAAACACAACAAATGTACCGCTTCATGTACAGCAGGCTCAATTAGCGCGTCAGCATATGCTTTGCATGGCTCTCCCACGGGTGCGAAAGAGTTTCATAAGAATCAGTTTAGCCCTTTTGGAGGAGTTGCAAACAAGACATTAACTAAATAAAATAAAGAACTCAGGGTTTAATCTAAAATGAAAGTTATGATCGCTTTACTAAGTCTATATCTTTTTCATACACGGTTATCTCTATATTGTTTTTAGAACAATGTTGGAAAAATGAAGGCAAAAAGAAGTTGAAAACTATGAAATACGTGCCCGTGACAGGCTTCGGCATATTTTAACCCAAATAACAAAATTTTCAACTACAAAGTAAGGGAAAAGTTAAAAACGTACAAAACTGAATTTGGAGTGCCCTTGTTGGCGCAAGACCCTTTTATGTAAATCTTGAAGGATGTGACTGGATTGCCAATGAGACAGTTGGATTATCTTGATGAATTCAACTTTTACGTAACCTATAATACTGTGTACATGCTAAGGGTTGTAATCAGTAAAACATACGTTAGGAATACGAATCAAATTTAAGTCAACCCTCAAGAGGTTTCAAAGGGACTTAAAAGTGTCGCTTAAGCAGCGTAAGAAGCCGGCAACACAACCAAAATGCGGACTTTGGCGCAGTTGTTCATGGGCGGCGGTGTCTCTTATAAGACCCACCTGCTCTGTTGTCCGCTATATGTAGAATAAAGAGAAAGTATCACGATTACACTCACTCACTCAGTGAAACACAGTAGAAGCACCGTTTCAAGTACAACTACCATTTCGCGCTGAGTATACTGTGATACCACATAAGAACTGTCTCTAATGTTGAGATAGCCGTATGAATAGAAATATGTAGCTAACTATGTTTGAACTGTAACAGAATGCTATTGTACCTCGCATTGAATAGTCCTTTTATTGCCAATGAATATGCTATTGTGCTTCTAAAGTTAAATATTGGTATAAAATTTCCCTTAACCTTCACTACATATTCATGTGAGACTATAATTTATTGTACGAGACAAATATTTATTTATTATTATTAATGAAGTTTTGGTTGTAAATCAAGTGCTTATGAACAAAAGATAATAGAATATAACGACGCCCTTTGAAAATAAAAATATCAGTGGTATTGACGCTAAAACCATCAAACACTGAAGGATTTTAAGCATTAATCATTTTTATTCATATTTTTTAATCTCTTTGCAAATCCAAAGCAGCCTATATTTTTACCCCGTTTGAGCAGGGATATAATCGAGTAATTTAGCACTGAGGCTTTTTTGAATCATAAAACCTTTCAGATTAAAAGCTTAACATGAACTCGGGCTTAGCTAAATAATAACTGAAAAAAAACGGAGCCTCCCAAAAATAAATGTCCCTTTCAAAATATTACTCTGTTGTTCCATTGAACAGGATTAATAGAACGGCCTCTCATAGAAGGCTTCTTAAAAACATTGTTTTTAATTTAACAAAGATATTGCAAGAGTTATTTTTGAAAATGTTAGCTAAAAGATGTTGCATTGTTTCAGGTTAAAACAGAAACAGGCGGACGGGCTGAAAGAGCAATTGTTAATGGAAACTTTATTAAAACAGTTTCGCGGAAGACAAAAGATTATTTGTTCAAAGTGCTGAACAAAAGAGGATGCGTGGCGCAGGAGGATAGCATGACAGCTTTTGTCACCGCAGCCTGATGGCGCTGGTGCGCCGGATACTAGGCGACGCTCAGGTACTTGTGTTTTTTGTTTCATCTACCGCCCATGGGCACCGCTAGCCCCGTCAGGTCCCGAATGGGAGACGGCAATTTCCTTTTTCATACTCAACTAAATCTATATGTACGAAGGTGGATTGATAAGTTTTCGGCCTGACCAAGAGATGTCGCCACCAGGCCTAGCTTGAGATGACGTTCTATACCCTTAGATAGTTTCAGCCCGATCGCCGTGTGAGTTTAGATTTAAGAGCACACTGAACAATACGCTTCTCTGTTTTCTTTAAAAATTGAAAAGCTGGAAAATCGTGCTGTCATCAAATACTAAGGGGAAGGGGTTAAAGCCGAAGGAAATCAAAGAACACTGGGGACAACCTCAATCTCTTCCCCGGGCAATGAAGAAGTAATCGAAGCTGTAAATGGGTATTTGGAGGAGCTTAACGAACCGGTCTATAGAGATGGCATTATTATTAGACCAGAACACCGCTATGAGAGATGTATCAGCCTTGGAGGAGATTATGTTGAGAAATAAAAAAAATCTTAAAAACGTTGTTTTTCTTGGTCAGGCCGGAAACTTATCAATCCACCATTTCGTATGCATATAGTTAGATTTTTGCGAGTTATAATAGTTATAATAATAAATTATCCGGCTTTTACGCGGATTTTGTTAAAATATTTTTAGGTAAAATTCAAATTTAACACAATTTGGATAACATTATCTACTGATCTGTTTTAGGTCCTTATTAAATTTCATAATTTAATTTATTAATAAGTAATGTGATACTTATAATACGCATATTAAAAAACATACCTATTTTTATTATCAAAGGTAATATATTACTTCAATAAGTTAATATATCAACGTTACGTCTGCAATGAAGAAAATGTTCTGTAATATTTTATGATCGCTAACAACTTTTACCAATATTACATGATAATGTTATTGAAATTGGAAATAAATCTCCGGTGTCTAGATTATTTATCAATTGTTTAAAACTGTCAAAGATTTAAGGCGTTATTTAGCTTCGCTTATCAAATAATAAAATCCATTTGGAATTTTAGGAACAACGAGTGAAAGTTGTTTCAGCTCAATTTGTATTCAAATTTATCTAATATATACAAAATAAGATAGTGTATCAATTAACAACGTGTACTTAAGTAATTATTTTTAAGTTTACTTATATTATAAAACAACGCACGGTTAATACCATGAATAACACAACCCGTGGGAGAGCCATGCTGAAGCATATGCAAACGCACAAATTGGGCTGGCTCGTCCGAAGTGATACCACGGGCTCACATAATACTCAGAGTGAAATGGTAGTTGTACTTGAAAAAATGCTCCCACTGTAATTCGGATATCGGAGCCCCTTAAAAATGCCGCTTAATTGGTGTAAAAAGCAGGCAACACAACTAATGCGCGAACTGTGGCGCGGTTGTCTACTGGTGGCGATGTTCACTTATCATATAGGAGACATACCTGCTCCGTTGTCTACTATACTATAAAAAAAAGGTCTCCATTACAGTAAATGACAGCAGACAACTGAATGAACATAGCTGTTTAGATAAATAGGCAGAGATAGGACACACAAATGTTGTTGAAATGTAAGGCTTCTAATATGAGGCGATGTGTATGTAATGAACTCGTAGAGCCTCCATAACTCCTAGCTTAAATAGGACGGGCAATTTTTTATGACTGCCATATTAAATATTCCTATTGTGGCCTAGATATAAAACAAATTAGATTCCATTGCGTGATTAATGACACTGAGGGAAACTACTATTGTATTCGGAATTAGTTTATGCAAGGCCTTTTTTATCACTACATCGCACATCGAATACCAAAATTTTAGAAGCTATTTCCTAAATATTGCAGGTTTATTTTTATACCTAAACTTTCATTGATAGAAATGTAATAATTATAAAGTGTAATTACGTCCAATGTTTTTTTATGATATAGTGGACAATGGAGCAGGTGGGTCTCTTATATGGTAAGATAACGCCGCTGTCCATGGACAACCGTGTCACATGCTGCGCTTTGGTTTTCTTGCCGGACTCTTACGCCGCTTAAGCGGCTTTATATGGGCCTCTGATATCCTCATTCATTCAGTCAATCACAGTAGAAGTACCGTTCCAAGTCAAAATACCGATTGACGCTGAGTATCCTATGCGCGTTGGTATTCAGATACCCGCCCGGCCACTATCAACTCCTTCCAGAGACTTAATAAATTATAAATTAAATTATGTTTCCTCGGACCGGGATTTGAAGGCGATAATTATAAAACCACTTAGCTATGATTCCGTCAAAATATATGTAGACTATTTTAATTCAATATTATAGTATAAAAATTCATTTGAAATAAGTAGTGTAATGTTATTATACAGGCGAAACTTAGAAAAATGGTCGACGAACAAGTGTCAGTGGGTACAAGAGTTGAGATTGAGGCAGAGCCTGAACCAGCTGATCCTCTGATCACTCCGGCGTGTTCACCTCTCGACAGATCCGACTTGGATAGACCAATTCCACCAGAAAGACGGCTACTCATCAGCACACTCGATAAACCGCGCAACGGGTCTCTCAATGGAGACAGAGAAGCGACGATACATCGTTCTACTAGACTATCGATCAGAAATGGAAAAGATAATCCCTTCATTGGTTAGTAAACTATTATATTTTATGACAATTTTTTTTATATGAACGATGGCAAACGAGCAGGAGGCTCACTTAGGGCAAGCGGTCCTCCGCCCATGGACACTCCCAGTCCTTACAGAACCGCGGCTGCGCTGCTGGCCTTAAAGGAATATGTACGCTCTATTCTTGAAGATCCTCAAGTCGTATTGGTTTGGAAATGCCCCCGCTGATAGCTGACTGCACAGAGAAGTACCACATATACTTTAAAACCTAATATAATAATTAACTACTCCAAAAATACTATTTTTTATTACAATTTCAGGGTCTAATTTACGCTCTTAAATATTTTAATAGCGACAGACAAAAATTTTCCATTTATTTTGTTAAAATAATATGTACATACCGCTTATATTTCATTTTAATTCATTAAATTGACT
>DWCF01000899.1:0-36894 GCA_018230265.1 Delias oraia
TACTCAATTTTTCCTTGTGTTCTAGTACGTATTCAAATAGTAATGGTCAAAAATCGCAACTGACATATGTTCACTGGCATTCAAAGCTGATGAAGATGATGATGATTGAAGATGATTCGAAGATGATTCGTTATCAATTTGTGTTTTCATAGGAAAATTTTAATTAAAAATCTTGTTTAATAATTAACAAAGAACAATATTGTTCACATAAATTTCGTGATAATATTTTTCGCTAATAGGTATAAAACGATTTACAATAAGTTTATATTATTTAGACGCCATTTGCCAAAATCTATTTGATAGGTTATGTTAAATGTCAAAATTGCCACTGCGTCTAGACAGTGAAACAAGTTTGGTGTCGCATTTTTTCGTTTAAATTTATGCCGACAAAAAACTTTCTTATCTAATATTATTTAATATTAATTATTTATTTAATAATCTTATTTAATATCGAGTGTTTGTCTCACCCGTGGGAAAGCTATGCTGAAGCATATGCGGACGCGCTTATTGGGCCGGCTCGTCCGAAGTGATACCACGGGCTCATAGACTACTCAACGTGAAACGGTACTTGTACTAAGTGTGTGAGTGAGTGAGGATATCGGAGGCCCTTAAAAATGCCGCTTAAGTGGCGTAAAAAGCCGGCACCCAACCAACGCGCGGATTGTGGCGCGGAGGCGACCCACCTGCTCCTTAGTAAGCTATATTATATTTAAAAAATGTCTAAATGATAAATATTTAAGATGTAGATATTTGTATAGAGTTAGAGTTGTTTAAGCAGTTTTTTTATTATATAGCGGACAATTGGCCAGAGAGCCTTGATAGTAAGAGATCACAACCGCTCAGTTGCTCAATTCGTCGATTTTCTTGAAATTTGGTACGGAGGTAACTGACATTCTGAATTTACATTTAAGCTTTATCAGATTACAAACATAGAGGGTAATGTTTATTTTATTTTATTTATTTTATCGGCTTTATGGTGTAGCAGACATCGGAGCAGGTGGGTCTTCACTATAGTAAGAGAACACCGCCTGTCTATAGACCATCACGCTACAGTAAGAACTGGTTGTTGCCGGATTTTTACGCCTCTTTAACAATATATCACTCACTTATTGAAACAGTAGAAGTATCTCACTCTAGTGTTCTGTGAGCCCGTGGATCGCTTTGGATAAGCCGGACAAATTTGTCAATGCGTTAGCATGGCTCTCCCACGGGTGCGACAGTTTTAAAACACTCGCCCAGCCACTGAGATGCCTTCCCAAAAATCGAATAAACTATTTATTATTATTCGCACCGATGTCGAACCCGATACCTCTCGTTTAGCTACCAGGCTCTCTCTGGTTGGTCCAAGCTATAACCGGGTAGACGTGGTCCTACCTAGTGGTTACATAAAAACCGGATGACCTAAATGAACTGTCAACATTGATGAATACCAGCGAAGCGGGCGTATAATTAAATTAAAGAAATGCTAGTCTCGTCTGGCCTCTTCGCGGGGCTTCACAAATCGATGTCTTGTAACTGACCACTGCACGTTTAGAATTACCTGACAATCAATAAATTATGGCAGACTACAGGTACAATCCCATCGTCTACGTTTTAAATACTGTTATTTAAAATCTTTCATCGCCGTGTTTTTTTAGATATGACTAGATAGACTCCATTGGTAACTATTATTAAAATTAATTGTCTACTTACAGTTTTAAACAGGAGCCTTAAAAGGCAGTGTTCCGCAAAGAGTGGAAGGCAGCACACTGGAGTAGGTACCTCAGACGTTAATAGGTATGCTTCAGAAAAGAAGGTTATCTTAAAAACTTATATTAAGTAATAAGTAAGGGTAAGAAAAACACTACTTAATTTTTCACGCGAGTGCACGAGCGAGAGATTTTTTACTTAATAAAAAAATATTGATTGTTAACTACATAAGATGTTTTGTTTGTTTTTTTTTGTTTGTCGTGTATCTTCTAAAGTTTAACTTTCTTAGATGTACCTTGCACACAAAAAGTTTGGGAAACATTGTCATAACTCATAACCGAGTAGTTTTTTTTATATAGGTACCTACTACGATGTACCTATTTAAATTATAAAATGTATACAGTCCTGGAAATGGCTTCACAGTGACCGGGCGAATGTCTTAACATTATTGCACCCATGGAAGTGCATGGAGAGCCATGCTGAAGCATATGCTGACGGACAAATTGGGCTGGCTCGTTCGAAATGACACCACTGGCTCACAGAACTCCAAAGTGAAACAGTACCTGTACCTACTGTTTCGCTTGGTGACTGAGTATATAAGAGACCTTTGAAATACTGTTAAAGCGGCGTAAAATGCGTTAACAATGTCTTACCATGGTTCGAGTTTCGCTGGAGACGCCCATGCACTATCCCCGGCTATAACTGATTCACAGCGAGTCCACTCGCGTTAAGTTGTCAAAGCCGCTCAAGCAAACGCAAGAAAACATTTTTTTTAAAGATATTATATACTGTTGTACTTATTGATCCGGCTCTTCTGAATTGACACTACGGGCTCACAGAACACCAGCGTGAAATACCTGTAGGTAGGTACTGTATTTCGCTGGTTGAGGATATCGGAGGTCCATTAAGTTATACCGCTTAAACGACGGTAAAAGCCGGCAACACAATCAAAACGGTGATTGTGGCGCGGTTTCCACGGGCATCGGTGTTCTCGTACCATAAAGGTGACCCGTCTGCTACGTTACTCGCTATATAAAACAAATACGATCACATATTGTTGCTCCTGGCTGTGCTTAATGGGTCCGGTATTGTGATTCGGCACAGTGACCGAATTATCGATTGGGAATACGATACTGGACGGTGAATGACCCTAAATATCCTTTTCCTGTGACAATCCTGCCACTAAACACGTACAAATTGCACAGATATTAACATAAGTAAGTAGGTACTCTTAATACGTATTCTTAGATATCAATGAATTATATCAGGCGTTATAGTCTATAGAAATAATTTGTATTATTTTACTATAACATTCTTATTTTTAATTATTTTTTATAGATTAGTAAGTAAATGTGTCTTTGGCAATCAAACGGATTGCATCGGTCGCATCTATAAAATTAGCGTAAGATACCTAATGTTAAGATTAATCTTAAACGCTTTTGTTGCTGATCGTTGAACTCTTTCATATTCCGGCCTGTAGTTTTTATAAGATGTTTTCAAAATCAAGAATGAATAAAATTTTTGTAATAGGCACAACTTTTCGTTTAAAGTGGTGGCTTCGCGACGCACTGAAAGTATTGTTATTAAAATTAAACTCGCAGCGAATATAAAAAAATTAATTCACCTATCACTATCAATGAAATTGCCAGATTAAAAAGCAACTGGCCGTAAAATTCAAAAGGACTCATAAAAAGAATACAGAATAAAAAAATTAAATTCAAAAAAGGAATTCCCAGCTGCCATCGTTACGCGGCTTCGCTCGTGGGAGTGAGAGGACAATGAGACATTTGAATGCGTGTGATAGGGACGGCAACAGGGATTATAGAATGCTGTAGGATTATTTTCTCGCATTAAACTTGTATCGGCGTTTAGGTCTAATGGTGTACATTTTGTTTACTGATTTACTGAAATTTATAGGTCGGCCTGTTGGGCGTGTTGAACTTGAAAAGTCACTCTGGCTAGGCCTCTGTTTCGTTTTATTCAAAACAATGTTAGATCCACATGTATTTAAATCATCCTTATGTTACATGATTTCATCTTCGTTATTTTAATAAATAATTCAACCAATTTCTTTCATTTAAACCTTTAGGTCTATTGGTGTAGGTACCTACATTTTGTTACTGATTTACTGAAATCTATAGGTCGGCATATCGGGCATATTGAACTTGAAGTCTTTCTACCTTTGTTTCGATTTATTCAATTATACATTATATAATTGTATGCCCGGCAACGCAGCCGCCGCTCTGCAACGGCCGGCGGTGTCCATGGGCGGAGGACCGCTTGCTCGAGGCGAGCCTCCTGCTCGTTTACCGCCGATATATTTAAAACGACCTTATGAAACCTATATGATTTTATCTTCGTTGTTTAAATATCTGCATAATACTACCAATTTATTTAATTTAAATATAAATCAGAGAATAGATAGATTACGTTCCATTTATAGAATATTTTGTTCTTAATTGTTTTTTATGGTATAGCGGACAACAGAGCAGGTGGGTCTACTATACGGTAGGAAAACACCGCCGTCCATGAACTAGCCACAGTACGCCTATTGGGTGTTGCCGACTTTGTACGCTTAAGCCGCACTTAATATTCTCACTCGCTTTGCGAAACACAGTACAAGTACCGTTTTCTTAATAGCGTGTTGTTTATTTGAATTTCAGTAATATCAATTTAAAAGCGGAGTTCTCCAAAGCGTAGGTTAAAAATAGCAATCAATACAAAAAGTGAACATCAAACTTTACTAATTAAAACAACTAACAAGCTACCAGTGGCAGGCCCGGGTGGCCGGGAGACCCGGGGGTGCATAAGCGGCTTACGGCGGCCCTGTTTTCATTATTTCCAAGGATGTCTTCTTGCTACGTAAATTATGCAACGCTCAGTGTTGCTAGTTTCATGTAAATTCTACTAAATGGAAGATTTTCGTTTGTTTATACGTTATCAACGAATTGATTAGCAGTAGTAAATGATATTTGTTAAATGCACACGACCAGATCCGAGAATAGTCACGAAAAGCTGGCTTTTTAATATAGTCTTTACAGTTTTTTTTCCATTAATATTAGAAAGTGTAGCTATTTACATCCAAATATTAATCGTTTAATAATTCTTCTACTTTGCAGTACCTACCTATTATAATTTTCTAAATACTATCAGACCCAACCGATTTAGTTCTGTCAAAAAAATTATGCGCAGTTTTTGTTTTTACCTAGTTTATAAACGGGAGAAGTTCTCCTAAACTCATTGCTAATTTGCTAATATTGAAGTTTATATAGGTACTTCGCTTGGTAATTTAATCAAATATTCAAGCCGAGGTTCGGTCTCAGAGGAAACGCCCTTGTGCAGTGCAAAAACTTAAATTCACCTGGACTCCCAGACCGCGTTAAGCTGTAAGTTGTACATAGCGAAGCCATTCCAAAAAAAGATGAAACATTCTAACAATTAATTGCTACATTTTAGCCTGCGGATATTCTGTTTAATTCTTAATTATTTTTTATATTCATTCAAGTAAATAAATTGACTTAAATCCTGCATATTGTAGGAGGTAGGGACACACTGAAGTTTTTAAATTAAGTGAGGTTTTTAAGACATGCTTCTGTTCCCAACGCAATTGCCTTAGCTATGTTTTTTTGTTTAGTTTTGCTTCAGACTTTTGCGTGTAGAATCATTAGTATAGACGTGAACTGGTAGACTCATTTATGTAACTGTTTAATTTAGTTAAACCGTGAATTAATGTGTATATCTTTAATTATACCAAAACCCTAAACATCATCAGCCTATTAAAGTCCATTGTTGGATATAGGCCTCCCCCAAAGACGCCCACCTATTGCGATCTTGAGTGATCTGCATCCAGCGGTTGCCCGCGACCTTTACGAGATCGTCTTTCCATCGCGTGGCGGGACGTCCCACTGTGCGCTTCTCGATACGCGGTCGCGACTCGAGAACCTTTCTTCCCCATCGGTTGTCAGTTCGTCGAGCGATGTGGCCAGCCATTGCCACTTACTAATACGGCGGTTAATATCGGTTGCTTTGGTTCGTCTGCGGATAACCTCATTTCTCATTTAAGATATCTCGACGCGAGTCTCCGAGAATTGTTTTCTTCATAGCTCGCTGAGTGACTTTGAGCTTCTCCATCAGATCCGTCGTGAGCGACCACGTTTCAGCACCGTAAGTAAAACATAATCATCATTTCAGCCGTACGACGTCCACTGCTGGATATAGGCCACGCCTTTGGACCTCCATGCATACCTGTCGGAGGTGACCTGCATCCAGCGATTTCCGGCGACCTTTATAAGGTCGTCTGTCACATTGTGGGTGGACGTCCTACGCTGCGCTTGCTGGTTTCACACACTTTAACACAGTTAAACATATTTAAATGAAACTCACCTTGAGGGAATCCAACCGCTTCTAGTCCGTGATGCCCGAGCCCGAAGGGACCCAGACCTCCGAGGGGGCCTGGCCCCATACCCATGTGGTGCGCACCAGAATGATGGCCGTAGGGGTTCTGGGCCAACGGCGCTGGCTGCTTCAGGTAGTGGAAGTAGTGGTGCAGAGGCGTAGCTGAATGGTGCGCCTGGGGAGCAGCCGGCGACGCGGTCGGACCACTGGCGGACGTGTTCGTCAAAAGCGCCATAACGTAGCCGTTTCCGAATTTAGTCACCGAGTTTCCCGCATCGTCGACTTCATTCTGGGGCGGTTGCTTTTTAATCAGTATGTGCGAGGCCTTCCCCACACATACTAGCGGGTGCCTGGAATGGAAATTTTCAGTTAGTCATATTAAAACTGTTTTAACGTGCCTATCACAAAAGTAATAGCCGAAAAGTCCTAAAGTCTATCATAGAATCCCGGTCTGGACGATTGTAGGTCATTTATTCGATCTCTGGAAGCGCTTGACAGTGGACGGGCGAGTGTTTTAATACTGTCGCCGCCATGCTTGTACGACATGCCGACGCATTTAATTGGTCGGCTCGTCCGAACTGATACCACGGGGTCACAGACTACTCAGCGTGAAATGGTACTTGTATTTGAATCAGAGTTTTTACTGTTTCGCTGACTGAATGAGAATATCGTTGGCCCATAGAAATGCCGCTTAAGTGGCGTAAAAAGCCGGGAACCCAACCGATGCGCGGACTGTAGCGCAGCTGTAGGCGGAGGTGTCCTTTTCTATATAGGTAATAGACCCACTTGCTCCTTTTGTTCGCTCTACTATAAAAAAAGTATATGGTAAGTATATAAAAAAGTATCCGGGACACCGGAGCAGGCATGTCTTCTATATATATATAAACGTTTGTAATGCTTAGTCCAAATATCTGAACGTTGATGGACTTGTCATAAAAGTATTAAAGCAATTCACAAGGTGCAGACATAAATTAGTCATATTTTAGAATTTATAATTAATTTTTATATGTGTTAATTTAATTATGGATACCTACAGATGCATGTTAGGTAGGGACCTAATAATATTCGTTTTGACCATATAAAATATCAGTTGTAGTGTATAGAAGTGTATAGAATTGTAATATTTGTAATCGTTTTTGAGAGCTTGGTAGCTAATTTGTTTAAAAAGCCTACCACGGAGCGAGAGGTATTAGGTTCAATTCTCAATTCCACTCCTAATAAAAAATTATAGTTATTGCTATCTTTGTCAATTGACAGGCCGGGTGAATGTCTTAACATTGTTTTATCAGCAGGAGAGCTACGTTGACGCACAACTTGGATTGGCTAGTCAGAATTGATACCATACGCTCAAAGAATACCAGCGTAAAACAGTGAGAGGATACCGTAAGTTAATACGCAAAAAATGAAGAATTTACATTGTAATGCAATGTTTACAATGTTAAATGGGAGTTATTAGAAAATAATTGGTATCGTTTTCAACATTGCAATAGCAAAACATTAGTTTCCGCTGACTGAGTCGACAAAGAGCGATTGAACACGCCAAATGCAATCATAAACAAGGCCAATCAAATTTTTTCAACACATGAACTAGGCATTACAAGCAAGGGGCAATTTTCTGCGCGATTGCGAGCGATGCGTACGCGGAACGGAAAGCCTTTTCAAATTCGTTACGACCGTTCGTGGGTTCGAGTTGCAGAATTTTTTTCACCGCAGTAGGTACATGTTTACCGACATTTTGTCACGTTTGTTTTTTTTGCCCGTGTTACCTGCACGAAGGGGCCATGATCTCCTTTATCGACAGTTCGTGTGACGACAAGGAATATGTTCACATGTCTTCTATTATTGCTTCGGAAATGGTGCATTGAATGCTTAGTAAAATTGATGTATAAAATGGATTGTTTCATCATATTTTAATAATATGACATTAAGGTCTTAGACTAATTTGCAAGAGTATAGAATAAATGTATTGTATAAAAGATAAAAAAATTAGGCTTCCTTGTAAGAGACACACATTATAATATTATAATAAATTATATCCTAATCATATTTTTACTTTAAGATAGAACTAAAATTTTCCTTGGAAGAGACGTACAATTTATAAGGTAATTGCTAATATATGTATATTTAGTACATGATACAACTTAGATAGCTTAGCTTGTCGTCACACAATAATGAACAAATTGATTTATTGTTCAGCTTACCATGACAGCAATATTATGCAATAACTTTGTAATATAGGTACGTTAAACTTATTTAAAAAAAATTATAATATAGCGGACAACGGAGCAGGTGGGTCTCCTATATGGTATGTGAACACTGCCGCCCATGGACAACCGCGCCGCATTGTGTTGCCAGCTTTTCACACCACTTAAGGGGCATTTTAGCTGGACCCGGATCGGTCAAGATCGTAACAGGTGGGCGTCTTTGGGGGAGGCCTATGTCCAGCTGTGGACTTGATTGGCTGATGATGATGATGAAGCGGCATTTTTAAGGGCCTTCGATATCCTCACTCACTCAGCGAAACATAGTACAAGTATCGTTTCACGCTGAGTATTCTGTGAGCCCGTGATATCACTTCGGACGAGCCGGCTCAATTAGTGCGTCAGCATATGCTTCAGCATGGCTCTCCCATGGGTGAGTTATAAAAAAACAAAAGAGGAATGTTTCTCAATTTAATTCTCTCTACGTAGAATTTTATTTCCAAGTAGAGAAATAACAAATGTCCAGCTATTCTATTCTATGTATTTTTTATATTTGAAGGCACTACTGAAAAGACAAGACAATCTTTTAACACAGTCACTTTCTTCATGCTTTCTCGGAAACCCGTGCCACCTTTTAATCTGTCAACAAAAGATTATCCCAAAACCTGAGATTAGGAATTTGAATCTTTATTGTAGCGGTATAAAAACGATGTTCTTATGTACATATATTGAAAAGGGAATGAAAGGATGTGCTCGAAAGAAAGTACGGCGAGTGGATGCAATTGTTAGTTTTTAATTTGCGGCGGTTTTTGAGTTTACGCGTCAAAAAATACACAAAATACTGGAAAATTTCTATTCATAGACCGCTGGTGGTCTACGAATTTTGGTCTTGTTCTACGAATTTTTATACATTGCAATTGAAAATCTTTACAAAACTTTTACTTTTTCACTATTCATTATACTAAGTGAAATTTTTAATTATTTATTTATTGGAATAACTATGTTCGGTATATTGATAAAAGTATAGATGTACAATTTTATGTTTTGTTTAGATAAAAATTTTAAATTATGAATTATTAGTTCTTAGTAACAATCGCAATGTTAGAAGCATTCAACATTTGAGGCATGTTACACGTGTTAGTGGCAGTTGAAGTTTGAGTTTTGCCTACTTCGAAAACTTAGGTGCCTAAGTAAATTTAATTGTAGGTACCTACTATTACATGTAAAATTATTTAACATATAACATATGAGCTTAACTTTGAATATCAACCGAGAAGCAATATTCTAAAACGGTTTTTTTTGTAGCCAGTTTGTCAGATGTTCCATTTTTTTTATTAAGTATCTACATAAAGAATAGAAGCAGGCAGTTTTCTTTGACGGTAAAAGCTTCCAACCGCCCTGGTAGTACTGCTTTATAATCCACATTCTGATTATGTTGCCGGCTTTTTAAGCAGCTTAAGCGGTATATCTTAACGGGCTACCCATATCCGCACTCTGCGAGCCTGTGGTAACACTGGAGTTACCGGCCCGGGAAGGACTTATTTTGCATTACGTATATAGATTGGCACTAGTATAGATAATATATAATGTATACTTTTTTATGGAAATAGTGGTAAACGAGCAGGAGGCTTACATAGGGTAAGCGGTCTTTCGCACATGGACAGCCCTAGGCCTTGCAAGGCCGCGGGTGCGCCGGTCTTTAAGGATTAGGTTGGAATACCATTGCTGGCAGTAGATTTCACAGAGTGTGCGCAGTACAAAATGCCTTAAAACACTCAGTTGTAGTCAGCTCACTTGTATAAGCAAAATATTTTATTGATGATACAAATGTGCGAGTATCACATGCAGGCATCTAATTTAGAATGGTTGCTGCCGGTCCCTAAAATCATCGATTCGCACTCAATTTTGCACTTACCGCGTACAAACCGCAAAAAGTTCCGAAAAGTATTGTGACTCGGACAAATGGTTACTACGAAATTTTCAAAAAAAATTACTTTTGTGCAGCTAATAGTGTTCGCCGGAGCGAGAATTGTCACAAAGCGACCCCTATGCTCAATTATCGCGTATAATGTCTTTGTCAAAATATGGGTTGTGGGCTGGGCGTAATTTATAACATATTTGGTACATTTTGTAAATGTATTTAAGATTAATTGTTTATAATTTATATGTTGAAATTAATCATTTTAATAATGAATGAAAAACATTCAATTTGGTAGCAAAAATTCGTATTATAATAATCATTTATCATATCTATAGGTATACCTATTGCATCAGCTAGATATTTCATGATGATCGTGGCAATTTAAAGTGAAAAAAGGGCTATTTGAATTTTTTGGAAATATTGGATTTCTTATCCTATAAGCATCTTTAAGTACCTATATTTAGCGATAGAAACGTTTGTTAGCAATATATGAATTAATTAAAAGATTTATTTATATTCTATGATATCAATTGTATATCGATTTCGCACCCGTGGGAGGACCACGCTGAAGCATATGCTGACGCACTAATTGGGCCGGCTGGTCCGAAGTCATACCTCGGGCTCACAGAATACTCAGAGTGAAAAGGCACTTGTACCTACTGTGTTTCGCAGAGTGAGTGAGGATATCGGAGGCCCTTAAAAGTGTCGCTTTAGCAGCGACAAAAGCCGGCAACAAAACCAATGCACGGATTGTGACGCGGTAGTGCATGTCGGTGACGGTGTTCTCTTACCATGTAGGAGACCCACCGGTTACTTTATCCGCTATACTATATAAAAATATATATAATACAACATTTTGAACTTATATACTTACAATATTTAAAAGTAAGGTTTTATATAGTGAAAACTCTTTTCGTGAAGTAAAGAAAGTTCCTTTATGAAAACTCTTCACCGCCAATCCCTCCCGCGCATTTCCCGATCGGTCACGGTGACAGCCACTGCTGCCAACTGCGCAAACATGAAACAATTACACGCGAAAAGGGCGCGAATGTTTGTTTTTCTTGTTGGCAACAATGCACTCTGTTTGCATTGGGATATTATTTATGGCTTTTCACTGCTCTGACAAATAGATTTTGCAGTTATTGACACCGCGAGGGGCGCGAAATGTGTTGATGTGAGTAAAAAATTATGAAATATGAAGCTGGTAATATCCCCTTTTAATAAAAAAATAAGAACTTCAAGTTGTAGGCATCATCGTATACTTTCATAAAAATTATCGTTTTATTAATTATTTAGTATTTTATAAGTAGTAAATTCCAGTATGCAAGGGATAGAGATAAAGAAGTTTGGAGAAGTCATTTGCCAATATGGCTTAGAGTTGTCGTCGTAAAATAAAAATAATAGTTTAAATTAAGATAAAAGGCTTATTAATATTATAAGTTGCAGTAAACTTCAATAAACTTATTCGAACTTAGAATTTTGTATATTTAGGAAGACATGATGTTATAACCGTCAAAACCGTAACAAAAACGTTTTAGAAAAAACTTCCGTTAAAATAATTATTACAAAATTTAATATAACACTGCTTTTTCCTATATGAATAGACAGAATTACGAGTAACATGTATATTTATTCTGTACAAATATTGACCGAGACGATCAAATATAGAAAAAAAAGGCAGGCCCCTGTCATTTGTCAATGGAGCCTCCATTGAATAACCTTAAAGATTTCACGTTAGACGTCTCTATACATTTTTTGTTACGCATTCAGATATTTCTGTTAGGAAGAATAAAAACAAATATTGATCAAAAAGTTTTCGCTCGCAACACAACCATGTCAGTTACTATAAAATATAAAATAATAAATCTACAAATCTGGTAATTATTCAAATCAGAAAGTATTTGCACTGTGTTTTACTGCCTCCCACTAAGTTACACCAATTAAGCAGCGTAAAAGACTGCAACACAAACAAAGCGCGGTTTTCGGCGAAGTTGTCCCTTTGCGGCTGTGGCTTTTTACATCACGGGACCCGTTGTACTTTATACAAAAAGTTCGGCTGTATGTATGAATTTGAAAAATTTTGGCAGGAATTAAATATGTAGGTACCTTATAGGTGCTAAATAAAGTCTTGCGTAAAAATTTACATACATGTAAAGATTTAGAAAAACGTAAAATATTATTGAAACACTAGGTTTACTTTACTGCATGTTTTTTAAAAAAATATTTATACAACCATAATGCGAGTGAAACAAAATACTATCAATCAAATCAAAGAAAATAAATATATTATAAATTAGATTATTCAGAAATGTGTGTCAGGAATTCAAAATAACACGCAAACTTTTTATTTTTTAACTATCACGTCACCCTCCCTGTAACGGAATACTGAATGCATGCTAAAAGACCCGGGAGACCAAAAACAATTAGTTCCGAATGGACTAGAGAGGATAGAACCGTAACCTGATCTCTCATTTTGCGCGCAATCACTGACTTTCATCTTATTGTCTCTGTTATAAGCTCAGGCGTATCACAGATTTACCAAATATACTAGATTTTTTATAGTATAACGGATAACAGAGCAGGTGGTCTCCTATAAGGTAAGAGAACACCTCCGCTCATGGGCAACAGCGCCACAGTCCACGCTTTGGTTATGTTGTCAGCTTTTTACGCCACTTAAGTGGCATTTTTAAGGGCCTCCAATATCCTCACTCACTCAACGAAACAGTACCTACCGTTGCATGTTAAGTATTCTGTGAGCCCGTGATATCTGTTCTGACGAACCGGACCAATTAGTGCGGCAGCATATGCTATAGGATGGCTCTCCCACGGGTGAATGCGACGCTATTACCACAGACACTAGATATATGACGTCATCATTTTTATTATTAAGTATGGCTGAATAATGCTTTTTGCTTTTACAATTTTCTGCATAGATTACTTTTGATTACAGGTTAGCCATTACAATGTAGTGCAGTTTGAAATGTTAAGAATTTTATGACATATTAATTAAAATATGTAATAAGTGCCGTGCAATGTGGGCGTATATAAAAATATAGAAACATATATTTCCACACATTAATTAATTAATTGAGATACACATAAATTAATTAAGAAACTATGCAATATTAATAAAATAGCAGGAATAAAATGCAGAAATATCATTTTAAGTTTGTACCTATTAGAAGACTGCTTCATCTTTCTGTTATGTACCTACCTAGTTATTGTAATTATTACTAATTAAATTTAGTGCTACTACTTTAGATTTAGTTTTAAGAAATTAGCGCAAAGAGATTGTGTTTTTATATATATGAAAATAAAATATTTAAATTACGTACCTACATTTTTTAAATGATTAAATATTGTGTAACATTTTCTGGATTTTGTTTTAGAAAATAGCATAAGAGATTGAGTATTTATATCAACATCTAATAAATGAAATCTTAAAATTGATTTGTAAAAAAACAATTGAATTCGAGTGCTACAATTGATAGATTTATTCTTTAAGAAACAGCATAAAGACTATTTTTATTGTGTTATAATATTTCGCAATGGAATTTATATACGTACCATAAAATGTTTCCTTTTATGCTTCACCGAAGTCCGACAAAACCATGCAAATATTGCCTTTGTGCGTTTATAACTTAACCCACGCAATTCCCACAGGGAACCCCCAGGGGTTCTGCTAATGGACCAAGTTAGTTTGCTGAGGATGCGGCACCGAGCAGCTAATAGAGCTTTTATAGCTTCTTATTATTTACAAGCGATTTTCATTCTCATTGAATTTCATTTAGGGGATAATACGACACATATTAACTTATTTCATTTATTATATATTGAAATGTTTAAATAATAATGCAATTTTTAAATGTTGATGAAAAATTGATTAAAAATATATTTCCTTTAGCCGTTTTCATTGATTTTCCCAATGTATTAATGTATTACGGAGTGGAGTTATGGGCCATTGTGACCATACGGTCTCCCATGAAGCGATTTAATGTTATACCCTCTAGTCACGTGCCCATTGTTCACAAGATTAATTTCGAAAATGGATATTCATATTTAATAACGTAATAGCGGACTGTGGCTTCTCTTAATTACTTTGATCAATTGCTAAAGGAAATTTCATGCATGATAAATAAAAAATACATGAAATCAAAGTGGCCTTACAAGACAGATCGTAGCCAACATTCAACGTTGCAAAGAATTCCTACATGAAGTATTATTGGAGGCATAGCTGCGGACATTACAGACCGCGCCGGTAAACAAATCGATAAACGAGCGAGAGGTTAAACCCGAGAAGGATGGGTGTATGGGATAAGGGGAGTGGCTATCCCCGCCTTGGAGCTTTGCACTTGTAAAAGATTATGTTTTCAAATTGAGATTTTCGGCCTATAGACAACATTTTTTAGCCATGCCTTGTTTTTGCACTGAATATAAATTGTCAACTTTGAAAGTAAACATGAACCAGACCTTTTAAAAAACCTATGATTTGCACTCCGCGTGAATATGTTCCATTATTTTTACAATGGCAAACAAGCAGGAGGCTCAACTAGATTACGCAGTCTTCTGTCCGTATCCTAGGCCTCTAGCTCTGGTATGGACGCCGGTGTATTGCTGGCCATTTAGGCAGTTACGCTGTTTTATGAATACCCCCCAAATCGTATTGCTTTGAAAACACCTCCACAGGCAGCTGAATCCATACACACAGTGGTGGAGCACGGTACAAAATGACTCAAAAAACGCTCCGTTCTGGAATGACAAACATAGAGTTAATGCGAATGATACATTCTGTCTCTATGTTCGTTAATAAAATTTAACTGCAAGGTTTTAACAATAATGTATTCAATATATCGAAAAAAAACTATATTTTGTATTTATGGGTTATAAACATGTAACAAACCTAAATTTTTCAGGTATAGATTAGATAGATACCTATAAATATTTATCATTATCACCATCATCATTTCAGCCGGCAACTGCTGGCCATAGGCCTCACCCATAATTAATAATAAATAATAATTAATATTTTAAATAAATTATAATTAAAATTTTAAACAAAATTGCGTAAGCCATAGTTTAAAAATAGAATTCTCTGACATTACCAGAAAAGGATTAAAATGGAGGATAAGATATAGTCTATAGTCATAGTCATATCCTAAGTAGGTGTTATAGATTATGTTAGTTCCAGGATATCATTCGAGATGTCAAAGATAATGTTATGGCTTCTGCGGTAGTGTTAGGATAGTTTATAATAAGCACTGTACCTAGAAATAGGGTTTGCACTATCTGTACCTTACTGGAAGAAAATAATTGTTATAGCTATCTGTTTGTAGAGTAGGTATCTACTTATATCAAAAGGTGACTTTTTAACAACTGTTTATTGGAGCCCTTTCGTTGGTTTACATTGATAAATTTAATTAATTTAATGTAATGAAGTTCTGAAATTTGAATCTGAATCCCGGCCCGAATAATAATAATTTATTTTACAATTTATTCGGTCTCTGGTAGGGCTTGACAGTGGCCGGGCGAATCTGTATCATAAAAAATGTTATCTAAAATTATCTAAAGTTATCTAATATTTTGATTGATTAACTACCATTGCATTATAGAAATAAGCAATTAAAATTTAAATCCAGAATAGCTCTACTTACATCTCGTTAAACTGATATAAAATAGTTTAAACCGAATCTGTTGAAGAGTGTACCTACCCTTGATAGGCAACCCTAAGTCATTCAATAGAATTTAGTATAGGCTATAAACCTATAAGTTATAATTCAAAGCAGCGACCTATGTAGCTGCTGCCATTTTAATATTATTTATTGGCAATCAGCACGCATATTGTAGTGCGAATTATGCTCTATTTTTTTCATAACTATAAACCTCATTGCTCGATAGGAGATAAATCTGCTGGCTATAACTCATAAATACAACTTTAAGCAAATTCATAAAGGGGTTACTTTTTAATGCTCTGTAAATTGCTTCAAACCATTGCAAGTAAATGTTTTAAAATAGAAATAAATAAGTAAAAGCAGAATCACATGCATGTTAATCAATTTTAGGTAAATGGAATGCAAAATGCAAATAAATGATCCGTTTTTACGTGTTAAATCAAAAATAAATCTTAAGTTTAACTTGAAAAAGGTTGTTTATTTATCGTTTAGGTGAAGAATAAGTTTTACAACATGAAATAGTATTTACTATTAGTATTTATGTATATATAATTTTTTATTGTACATCGGACAACGAAATAAGTGGGTCTCCTCTATAGTAAGAGACCACCTCCACAGTCCACGCTTTGGTTGCGTCGGCGGCGTTTCACACCGCTTAAGAGGCATTTTGAGGGCCTCCGATACCCTCACTCACTCAGCAAACCACAGTTGAAGTACCGTTTCAAGTACCTACAACTACCATTTCACACTGCGTATTCTATTGGACCGTATCATTTCGGACGAGTCGGCCCGAGTGCGTCCGCATTTCAGCATGGCTCTTTAACGGGTGACCCTGATGTCTCGCAGGATGCTATAAGCATAATGTTAGCTAATGTCATTGGATCACCTGGGCCCTTGAGTTTGTCTTGCGATCTCCGAAGCCTTTATTTGCTCGGGAACGGATCTAACGAAAAAGCGCTGTCGCCAGCTTCAACCACTGGACTATTCTCGGGAGCCATGACTACGTGACGAATGAAAGCACTACGAACTGAATTTTGCGCTGCTCTATTCATCTCAATTCTGCTCAATGTATGGAGACGTGATATCAACAATCGTACTTCGCAATTGTATCGGAACTACGTG
Source organism: Delias oraia (assembly GCA_018230265.1). Taxonomy (NCBI): domain Eukaryota; kingdom Metazoa; phylum Arthropoda; class Insecta; order Lepidoptera; family Pieridae; genus Delias; species Delias oraia. The sequence continues at coordinate 16,998 of DWCF01000899.1, forward strand.
TGAGGGCAATAATTTATTCTTTAGATCGCTTATTTGAAATAAAAGGTAAATCTTTGATCAAATCGTGGTACAAAATACCAGAATACACATGAAATTGCTAAGATAGACACAGAATAGTCAGCGTGGAACGGTGCCTACGTTTACTCTTGTACCTACTATGTTTCGCTAAATGAAACTATGCCGCTTGAGCGGCATAAAAATCCGACAACACGAAAAGCACGGACTGTGGCGAGGTGGTTCATAAGCGGCGGTGTTCTTTTACCATATAGGAGACTTACCTGCTCCGTTGACCGCTATTTCTACTATTAAAGAAGCACAAGCGTTTGTTCTATCAGGAGTGCAAATTATTTGGTGTTTATTTGTAAAGTGCGATGCATAAAATATCATCCCTATAAATCGAGAAAAAGGGATTAGAATATTTTAGTTATTTTCTTTTATAATGCTTGATTTATATGTGTAGTTTGTTTTATTTCTATTCAATAAATCATTACGCTATAATGTTTTTTTGTGTTTTGAGATTTGAGATCGAGATCGCTATATAGTATAGACAAAAAGGAAAAGTAAGGCTGTGTTGAAACAGGTAACGTTGTCATTTTAAATTCCGCTCAAGGGATCCAATCGGTGAGTTTTTTAACGAAGGCAACCGAAGCGAACCACTACAGATAATTACCGTTATTATCCTAAAACGGGTGGTTCAAGGGGCGTCACGGGGCGTCACTAACCCCGGGGGTCTACCAGGGCGTATGTATTGCCATTTAAACATCTGCCGACAAAAAAATCATTGTCTATCTTTTTTTAAAGGTTTGTCAATTTTCTCTATACCTTTTTGTGCCATTTCCTGAGACTTCAACGGCAAAAAAGTACCACAATTATTATTATTGAATTTAATACATTTATACAAAAAGAACGTTTTTTAAATACCTACCTACCGCTTCACCTATTTAGGTTCTCTGTTAGCTTTTATTAAAATCTTCAAATTCAAAGGGAAAATAAATCTTTTTTCACTGATTACAATCTATATAGAAGTCAAAGTCATTATAAGTGATTATCGTGTATAATATTTCTGCGTAACGCAGTAGTAATAATATCAGTTTACTATTGTTTTAGTGGTTAAAGACATATTTTGAACACACATAGACATATTTATTTTATTCTATAGCTGACAATGGAGCAAATGGTGCTCCTATATGGTAAGAGAACACTGCCGTCCGTGCATTACCGAGCCATAGTCCTCGCATTGGTATTGCCGGACTTTTACGCCGCTTACGGCACATGAAGTGAATATCAATATAAAACAAAATTTTCGTTTCTTTATAATGAAAATATATTTTATTTATATTATTAGTGAAAGCCTACATCGATATATTTAACAATGATTAAAAATGAACCATAGGTAAGTACCTAATTGAGAAACATGGACAGGTACCTATCAACTTATAAACAATATATATATAATCTTTATATCTAATAGGTGATTAGCACCAAATATATACATACATATCAAGGCTAATTGAACTTATAATTTTGATAAAGTACAACGTATCTATGTGATAATATGTGATTGTATTTGATAGTCGATTTACATTGTGAATTAATTTGTTTCTTAACTGTAGTCTTGTATGAATACATCCTCAGTTAGAATAAAAGCATAATAATAAAGAATAATAAAGAAGCCACATACATACTCCGAATTGATTTTTTTATTGTATTTTGGCCAATTTACACATTATTATTATAATTCATATGGGTTATTTTGATATATGAGTTATATTATTGAAAAGTTTCAATAAAATTCGTTCAGTAGTTTTTGCGTAATTAGTAATATCTATATTATATATTTTATATCTAATATTAAATAGGATATTTTCAACATAAAATTTAGAAAACATGATTTAATAACTAAGAATTGGTACAGAAACTGTGGTGTAGAATACAAAAGAAATGCTGAGTCAGAAGAAGTCAGAATCCAATTAGGGAAGTTAGTGTGGGTCATAAATATTTATTTAGATACCTACCTACGAAGTCGAGATTAGCTTTTTATTACGCAACTGTTTAGGCGCATAACAGTGATTAAATGGGTACCTACAATATAATATAGGCATACACAATTAGATCAAGAATTAATTTAGTTTATTATTGAAGTTTTGACTGAAGTTATGTAGAGGAATGGAGACAATCATACGTAGAGAAAATTGAAACAATTGTAAATCTATCACAATAGTGAAAATTTAATCTAAATTGTTGTTAAAAGAATTTTTATAAATACTGTTATTTGAATCGATTAATTTGAATTAATTAATCAATTAATTTAATTTGAATTTGTTTTATCTAAAAATCTAGTTCATTTGGTTAAATTATAAACACTAACTGGAAAATGAGCAAAACTTAAACTATATAGGTTATATATCTTATATTTTAATTTCTACTATTTTATTATTTTAACAAAAACATCACGTAAAACCATTTTCCTATCAATCCCAACAATGTTTAAATCTATTAAATTGATTATTGTTGTAGTAACTACCGGCACAGCTTGTCTAAAAGAAATAATTTAATTTAAAGAAATTATTTTAGATAGTGAAGTAAATTGAAGCGATATTCTAACCTACAGTTCCTAGAACAACTAATATCTTCAAAACTGCAGCGATGTTTTTTAATTACGAATTTGATACTGAATTATGTACCTATAGATAAATAAATGAATGACCGTTACGTAAACCAATTTAAAAAACCCGAAAAACAATTACAAATCGATCCATCTTTTTTATCTGTAATTATCATGAGACATTGGCCAACGTTTATCGTTATTTTATCGTAATTACAGAAAAAAATTAATGATAAATAAATTATTGACAAGATTAATGCGACTGTATTGCCAGATTATTATGTTATCTCGAGATTATCCTCACAATTACTACAAAATTATAACACTAAATCAGATTGGTATGTTTTATACAATAATATTGAGGATTCAAAATTAGATTATAAAGAATCCGTAATGTGATCGATGATAAAGTAGACAAATTAAACAAAAAATCCTAAACTTCTACTGAGTTACATATGTATGCAGAGTTAGGTATATTAAGAATTTTTTATGGTAGTTTAGGTTAGGTTAGGTTAGGTTATAGCGGTCAATGGAGTGGGTGGGTCTCCTCTGGTTCGTAATCGTAATCTAAACGGCATTATTAAAGATTTCCGATATCCTCACTCACTCAGCAAAACAAAATAACTACCGTTTCAAATAGATAGAAGTGCCGTTTGACGCTGTGTAATGTGTTAAACATATTTCGTAAATACATTATGTTCGGGTTTTAATAAAGATAAGTACATATTCTACTAAGTAATCAGTTAATTACCTATAGTGAAAGAACCATAGACAATTTTGCCTTGGGAGCGACAGATAAATATTACGTCAGTTTTATGCATGTTGTTTTATAATAATTTATTGTCAAATACTTTATATTCGGCTTTTATCTGTAATGTCAGTTTTTTTATTTTACTGTAGCATAACTTATAAAAAACTTATCTGCAATCATTTGAAAATATATATCATTTTAATTTTAATAGTTTTATAGTATATCATTTTAGCATTTGAAACGATTCACAATTATTAAGATGAACAATTCTATCTTCGTACCTCAATATTAAATGACTCATCTTACGAGTATGTTTCTTTGCTTCTAAAGCGTCTTTATGATCTTTTTAAGGCATTTTATGCCGTGCACCACCTTTCTGTGGAATCAGCTGCCAGCGGTACCTATTTCCAAACCAATACGACTTCAGGACCTTCAAAAAAGGAGCGTGCTTATTCCTTAAAGGCCGGTAACGCATCCGCTCTACTACGGCTAAAGCTGACTATGGTCAGAGGACCGCTTACGCTGGGTGCCTCCTACTCGTTTGCAAGCGTATCTATATAAATAAATAAAAAATCAACTGAAATAAAAATACAACCTACATATAGGTTTAAAGAGACATATAAAAATTGAATGATATTATCGCTAATAATACGATCGTATCAGAGAATTAAAAGTATATTGAAGAAATTGTATAAATATTAAATACATTGTACCTACCTTCAAATTTTAATATTGATTAGGTAGGTAAGCAATATTATTTGTTATCTCTTATATTTTAGTTTTAATGTTATTTTTTGTTGTTCCTTAATAAATAAAAAAAAATATTTTCGTACGTCTGACTAATTATCTGACCGGATGACAATTTTTTTTAACACGATAAGGTAACGCCAGATAACAGAATTCCTAATGAATTGATAATAAAAGTACCTACCTGTGTATAAAATTTATACAAAAGTAGTTTTATAAAGTACTTAACTAAGTAATTTACCTATATAACCCATGAACTACGGGTACATTTGATTGATATGGGCAGATATTATCTCAATGTTTTTACAAAAAATTCAGTGAAGATTAAAAATTTGCGCCTTTATTGAAGCTACTTAATAATAGGGCTTTGTTGGAAAATATAACAACGTACTCTGTTTGTTTATTTAAATAATACTTTGTTAATAATAAATACTACCTATCGCAATCTGGTTTGCCATCCAGAGAACCCGGGCTGATATGCATACAACAATTGCTGCCAGCTTAATTTAAGTAAAATAGTATTATATTGTTTAAAATTATTTAATAAATTATTTAATTTATTCCCGTGGTAGAACCATGCTGAAGTATAATGACACACTAGTCTGGTCGGTTCGTCCGAAATTATATCACGGTCTCACAGAACACTCAGCGTGAAACGGTACTAGAACTCTTGTGCTGTGTTTCTCTGAGTACCTAAATGTCGACGTGGCGTAAAAAGGCGGTAACATAACCGGATTGTGGCGCGGTTGTCTATGGGTTAAATGTTTTCTAGGTACCTTACCTTCATTGTTCCCTTAACGATAAAAAAATTAAAACTTTTGACCTGCAAAACCATTATTAAAAGAGATCAATCTAGACAGTTGTATGTGAAGGTAGGTATCGGAAGATTTATATTAAGATCGCGTACCTAGTCCTACTTTTTAGATTCTAATGACAACGTTGCGAGTTTTTTGTATCTATGGTATTTTAACAGATTTGATTGATTGTAGAAGAAACTTTAAAAATTATCTAGATTTTTAGTCAAACATTTTCTCTCGGTCATTTTTTTAAAATAATTCATTCATATTTTATCATTCAAAATTCAATTATAATTGCTCAAACGATACTAAAAGTATAAAAGCGTAACTATTATCAAGATTTCGATCGAAAATTAAGAAACTTGGAAATTCTTTTTAGAAACTTGGTTATACAGAAGGGTAGTTGTGGGGTGTAGGGCGGGTTCAAACCACGCCCACTCGCCCCTTGCAATAAACTCTTAACATTTCCTATTACCATAAATGTACGGTTTGTGAATATTTGGTTCGGTAAAATGAAAAGATTCATAATTATTAAAAGGCAAAATTTTCTTACTGAAACTTCTCTTACTGAAGGATAATATTTATAGTATTTATAGTTTTAAAGACAACAGTAGCATTTGACATTTTAAAATTACAATTTAACGGACACAAAACGAATCAAGATATGATTTTATAACTTAACATTAACTCGGCGACAATGTATGATTACCTAATAGGTATCTTTCCTGCTATGCGTAAAATATTATGAAATGTGTCTTGAAATTAGTTATTTGACCTCAGATATGAATTTTAACTATATAACACATGTGGAAACATGAGGTGATATTAAGCTCTACAAAAGTTACTATAATAAAGCATTCCAAGTGAGTGTTTCCATTAAAACTCCTTAAAACCGATTCTGATAAAGTTAAAATCTATATTGATCAAACATTATCTATGCCTGCTCGCTTAGCCATTTCGAAAGGAATGAAAATTACAAGATGCAAATTTATTATTTAAAGTTAAAATTGAATTACGGCCGGGAATAATATAACTTTAAAAAATTTCACAAGGTATTACTAAACTTTTCATTTAAAGTGTTGCTGTTGATTCAAAAAGTCCTATTCTAGATTTCACTATAGGCTAAGAACTCACCTTTTAGTATTGTCCATATTAAGGTTCAGAATAGAGACAGAGGGGAGGAATTGACACTGTAATTGTCTTGGTGGCAAGTTAACTAAGACTTCTTAAGCACAGACGAGAACTTTAAAACACTCCCGAACGATGCTAAATGACAACTGACATTGCTATAATTGCGCAAACCCTTGAGTCCAGAGCCAGGTAAATAAAGTCATTGGATAAAAAAATTAATTATAGTCTACTTTTCTTTCTATTGAATGGGGTAATTTGTGAGACAATCGCCGATTTCAATAGAAGCTCCTGGTGTCCCTGTCCCGTTACTTTTATTTGCATATAATAAACAATTTAAACAACAGTCTTTGTGTTTACATAAAATAATTTTTTTCGGTAAATTAAGTTACTTGGAATGAATAGATTGCAGTTCAAAACAATTGAAAAAAAAATTATTTCATTTTGCAACAATATCGCTCAATAGAATGGAACATACCATAAAATTTATGATGATGTGTACATTGTCCAAAATATAATTAAGTAATTGAGCAAAGATTATCTTATATCTTACAGACGACGTTATAAAAGTCGCCGGAAGACGCTGGATGCAGGTCGCCGCCGACAGGTATTCATTTAGGTCCAAGGGGAAGGCCCATGTCCAGCAGTAGACATCTTACGGCTGAAATGATGATGATGAATTTTATATGCGAGTTAAAACCCTGCGCTACGAATACCGTAAGAATTACACCAATATAATGTTTGTAAGGTATTATCTACCCATGTTGGAAATGTAACTCTTACTTAGAATGTCTCATATCTTTTCTCAATGTCAACCTCTTTCAGAATACTCAAGCTGAAACGGTACTTGTAGGTTGTACCAACTGTATTTCGCTAAGTGAGGATGTCGGAGGCCCTTAAAAATTCCGCTTAAGCGGCGTAAAAAGCCGGAACACAACCAATGCGCGGACTGTGGCGTGGTTGTCCATTGGCGGCGGCGTTCTCTTACTAAATAGGAGACCCATCTGCTGTTGTCCGCTATACCTCCTTACTATAAAAAATGCACCCGCGGCCAAGCACGTTTAAGTCGCGAAAGCTTAACCTGTCTCTTACCTGCTCATATGGATCGCTGTTTCTTACCATAATAATAATTACTAGTAGGTTTAATACCTATGCTATCAAGAAAATAAAAATTTCATGGTCGTCGTTGTATGAAATAGGGCGAACATAATTTTGTCAAACATGAGCGAAATAAACGAAACGGTAGAACGCTCACCTGAATAGATAACCTATCGGCAGATTAACAGGTATTACAGATAAAAACGATTTTTAATGTAAATACAATTAAATTATGATTTATATGATTAAAGGCAGCTTGAATTTTTTAGTTTTAAGGGCACCGGTCCCACCTGGAGCATCCGCTATGCGCTATCGCGAAGAGCGTCCGCTATCGCCCATGGACAATCTCCGCTATTGTTGTGTTGCCGGCTTTTACGCAGCTTAATACTTTAATTGAGAGTCTAAATACTGTCGCACCCGTGGGAAAGCATGCTGACGCACTAATTACGCCGGCTAGTCCGACGTTATACCACGCGTTTACAGTGAAACAGAGAAACGGTACTTGTAATGTCTTTCGCATAATGAGTATCAGACATATCGGAGTCCCTTAAATGTGCTGCTTAAGTGACGTAAAATCCGGCAACACAACCAATGCGCGGAATGTGGCGCGGTTGTTCATGGGCGGCGGTGTTCTTTTACCATATAGGATACCTGCTCTGTTTTCCGCTATAGAATAAAAAAATATATAGTCGACAGAAGTGGATCTTAGCTTGAAACTCACCAATAGGCCTAATCATTTCACGAACTACGGCAATCTTACAAATTACTTTTTTTTCACTAATCTAGTTTTAACACACTGCTCAGTGGTTACGCATGTAGAATGTGTATAGTTACTGCGTCGGGTATAGCTTGTTCAAAATCCGATCATAGAAAACAATAACCGTTAGACCTTTAAAAGGCGTCGGTTCATTACTTAGAAACAAATAAAAGCAGATACTTTATTCAAGTGTTTTGTCTCGTTTTTGCAACAACAATTGCACGCTAGTAAGAGAGTGACATACTGTTTAAGACAAATTGAGCGTCGACTTGAGTGATTTGAGCCTCGATTTCGGAAACTGTGCTTAGAAGAGCAAGGCCATTCTTTTCATTGCCATTTTTCCTATTAGTAACCATACACAAGAGTAATACTATTCGCAAGAAATATAACAATTCTATAGTCTCGCGTCATAGTGTAAATAGGTTTGGAAAGCACTGGTTTATTTTCTTATATTTCATTCAAACAGCACCGAAATGCTGTAGTAAATGCTTGACAAAGTGATAAACTTTTTATAATTCATATAGATACACAGATAGACGAGTCTTAAAATTTACCAGTTGGTCCTTTTAAATTAAGGTCTCATTCAAGTGTTTCTATAAGTGGCCGGTAAGATTCCGCGGCGAAACACCTTCCGTTCTATAAACAATTGATAAAAACTTATATAAGTATAAATTTTAAAGTTATAAAATTGACCGTAATATTAATTATTATTATTTAATTACTATATTAATATAATTTAATAATTATAGCATGAAAATTGAATGGTGAGATCCAACTGTTTTGACATTAATTAAAATACCGCATTATAGAATGTGTTATGGCATTACCTAAACGTATTTCTTGCTCTATAATGTGAAGAAGGTTCTCATAACTTTTATTTACGATTTTTCAAATCGGTAAGCCTTTTTTATATAAAAACTTTGGGCTTTGTACATTATCACTTTGATCTATAAATCACTTTAAACTTTAGGATCCTACAACTGTCACAATCTTCAGTTCATACATCGGCGAGGGAATCTACGCCTAAAATAACGGTTTCCATTGTTGTCCACGGGCGGCTCTGACCCATTGGTCAGTATGGTCATTACCATGAGTTCCCTACAGATGTCTCAAATAAACTTACCGTTAACACCAAAATCCAAAACCAATACACATTAAAAACTGCACTATAGCAATTGATTACACTAGCACGATATAAAAACAATCTGTTTCAAAACGCATCTCTCAAAAATTATCAACAGGTGTCCGTGGGCGTTGTCTAGTCTATTTAATATCTATAGTAAAAATTCGTTGTCTATACAGGCCTCCAGTCAACCAAATCGGCAGTAAATGCGGTTTAACGCTCCGCGGTCGGGGCAAGACTACTGTGCGGCGACGCCCCACCCCAGCGCCCGACACGCCGGCGACTGTTTTTCAGGTGAAGGAAAGCAACGAAAGCGTTCGATGTGCACTCTCGCCGACAGTTTTGGTCGCCTGGGAATAAATGAGTAGGTTGTGGGCCTATTTTATTGTTTAGGAATGGGACAATGTTAAGCGAAGCTTTTGACTAAAGGGCTTTGCACGTGCTACTTTTTCTTTTAAATTATATTATTGTTTATCTCTTTATTCAAATCATGTAAGTAAGTACAAATAGCAGTACAATATTGATATATATTTTTTATGGCATATATAGCGATCAACACAGTAGGTGGGTCACCTAGGTAAGAGACACCGCCGCCTATCACCGATCGCGCAGTCCGCACTTTGGTTGTGTTGTCGTCTTTTTCGTCAGATAATTTCAAGGCCCTCAGATATCCTCATACACTCCGTGAAATACAGTACAAGTACCGTTTCATAAAGAGTGTTCTATGAGGCCGTGGTATTACTTCAGTCGAGTCCGCCCAACTTGTACGCCAATTATATTTTAGCATGACTTTCCCACTGCTGCGACAGTATTAAGATACTCGCTCGTACTATCAAGCCCTTCCAATGACCGAATGAATTATAAAGTAAATTATAAACATTCAGACCGTGATTCAAACTCGATACCTCTAGCTTCGTGGTAGATTTATGATAACATTTAGCCGCGTGGCTCTCAAAAGAAGGACGCTATTATCGTTCAGCTCGAGCCTATGAATTGTATGGCATACGCTGCCATTTTTTCATCACATATAAAAACCTATGAAATATAAACATTGTTAAATTATAAAAATAAAAGTAAGACTGTGAAAGTTAATCCCGAGCAGGTAATGTTTGCGTATATTTTCGTAGAAAACGAACTAAAGAGTTACAAAAATGCATTAGAATTTTTGACTGACATATATTGTAGTTTTTAGTTTTGTAGACAACGGACCATTGTAGAGTGAAAATCATAAGTAACGACGTAAGAAATATGTTAAAAAGGGCATTTTCAGAAACCCTTTTTATTATGTGGGCAGGTAGAAATTTGTGGCTAGTAAAAATTACAAGCATATTTTGATTGATTTATTACGGCTAGTGTAAACGGAGTAAACAGAAAATTGTTGAAAAATTGTAATTTATTTAAGACTGTAATATATAATTCGTTTGTTGGCATTTCCAGAACACTACCAGTCAAACATGCTACAACATTGTGAATGCTTTAGTGTTTTGGCCATTAAGAGACTTGCCTGACAACGGTCAAATCCTTCCAGAGAGCGAATTAACTATATATTAAATTATAACTGGTCGGACCGTGATTTGAACCCGATACCTCCCGCTTCGTGGTACATTTCTAAAATAACTTAGCTACGAGGCTTAGCTTAAAGTTATAAAAAACAATAAATATTCGTAAAAATTTCACTTAGGCATCTATTTCATCAAAAAACCTAGCAAAATACAAAATATATCTTTAAATAACTTTTAATATTATATGAGAGAATGAGTAATGTAATTATTATATACACATAGCATTAAAAAAAACTCTAATTTTTTTTATTGTGTTCACAATCATTCATTAACTTTAGTTTCTAAGATTTGAAGACCGAAGTCGCTATATAGTCGCCTTATATTTTGAAAAAAATGTTTGACTCATTACAACGAAAATGGAATGATTTACATAAAATAACTCAGTTTTTTCTTTTCGACTATGCTAATGGCTTAAATCTCCCGTCTTTCATTCCCGTTTTAACCTAAGTATATAAACCAAAAGGTCAACAATTCTTTTTTTAATGAATTGAATCCTAATTAACATATTACGGAACCCTTCACAGGTGTAAAAGTAATAAAACTCGTCTTCTTATCGTAATTTCGAGCTGATACGTAATTGATCGCGCAATAAATATCCCAGGAGCTACTGAACACATTAAATATATTCCACCGCTGTAACAATCGCGCGAGATTAGAAACTGACTCCCAATCTCTAAGCAAGAGTCGCCTTGTGTTAATATGGTTCCATACACATGTATGCTTTTGGGAAAACCATTTTATTTAAAGAAAAAATTGTAATATCTGCATTTTTATAATATTTGATGGACCCACAAGTTACTTGCCCTTTTATTATAGTTTGTTTGTATTGTCAAGTAATGTTTAAGACGCATTTCATTTCCAAGTGCCAAATTGTCCAGGACATAATCATCATCATTTCAGCCGTAGGATATAGGCCTCCCCCTTGTCATAGTTAATACCTACAGAGAAAATAAAAATTCCATTTAACTTTATTTATTATGAATGTTATGATATATCAACAATCCCTGAAGCAATTAACGTATCTTAAGCATAGTTTTTAAGGCTTACAGAATACTCAGCGTGAAGTGGTTGTTGTTTTTGAAATGGTGCCTCGATAGTTTTAAAAAATTCCGGTTAACCGGCGTAAAAAACCAGCAACACAATCAACATTTGCGTGGACTGTGTCTAATAAATTTCTAAAACGAATCATAGAACTGGACCCTATTAAATAAAACACCGCATTTAACGATCACAGAGGTGACACAAGGTCCAAGCGCGGGCCATCTCGCTTTATTGGTTACGATGACAACGGTTTCAATATTGCCACTAATTTATGGTGATGAGCTGTTTCATAGACAGCCTTGTGGTGAAATTGTATAATTCCTCATATTAGCTAGGTAGGTGTAATTAAAAAGATCTAAAATTATAACTTGGGTTGCCTTCATAAAAAGCGTAACTTTCGTTTTAAGGCCGGCAAACGCTTTCACGGCCTTGCATAAGTTAGAGGTGTCCATGGGCGGAGGACGGCATATATTAAGTTTTTTTATATTATAGGGGACAACGGAGCATATGGGACTCGAGAACAGCGCCGCCCATGGATAACCGCGCCACAGCCCGCGCGTTAGTTGTGTTGCCGACTTTTTACGCCACTTAAGCGTCATTTTTAAATGCCTCCGATAACCTCACTCACTCTGCGAAACACAGTACAAATACCGTTCCACGTTGAGTATTCTGTGAGGTTTGTCACAGAATACTATATAGGTGTGTTTAGGTAAACCTTTTGCTCGTTTACCACCGTTTCTTTAAAAAAATATCATTACATTTAAGATTCGTTCGTAGCCTGAATTTTTGATAGGTTTTTATTAAACAATGTTTCAATTCTGAAAGAGAAAATTCCCAGTAAGAAGGGATTAAAGTCATTTCAATCTGGAATTGTTAGTTGTTTCAATGACCAAATAGATTGAACACGAAAAAATTTCTATAATATAATAATATTATAAATAATATAATTTATATATGTTTCTATAATAATATTATAAACAAGAAATATTTGTTTTTTATTTGAATTGAATAAGCTCCAAAATTACTAAATGGGTTTGAACGAATATTTCACCGTTAGGAAACACTATCTCCAATTAACGTAGCTACCTACCTATATTATATAATAAAAGCACTTATAGGTATTCTGTAAGCCCATGGTATCGTTTCGGACGAGCTGGATCATCAGTGCATTAGCGTATACTCCAGCATAGCTGTCCCACGCGTAATTATATTGTTTAAAAGTTGTTTATTCGTTCATAATATTAAGTAGATTGACATTGCAAATCAATTATGAACTAAAACCTCCAATATAATTTCATAATATTTTATTTGTTATCAAAACCTCATAAATTAATCGTCTTTGTCACCATAGACTTAGGTCTATTAATATTCACTTATTTCAATTCAGTAGATATGTAACATAAATTTATTTTAATGATTATGGATTGATATTAAATAATTTTATCACATAATTAAGTATAAATTCTCAAGTAATTATGTATATTAAATTTTTTTATAGTCAATAAATCTTTTACCATTAATTCCGCATGGCCCTGTCAAGTCACCCAGTAAGAGGTCTAACTTCCTGTTAAAGAATATTTAAAATTAGTATCTAGTAATATTTTAAAGTATTAGATAGTAATAAACATAAAAATTTGCCTCTAAGAGTCGTCTAAATATTCTAATTGTAGGTAGGCTGTTCTCGGGTTCAAAATAAACTCGTAGGTAAATTTAGTAGCAGCAACAGAGCAGGTGGGTTTCCTATACGGTAAGAGAATACCGCCATGTACAGCAACCCTCCAGTCCAACCTTAGATTGTGTTGTCTGCTTTTTTAAGGAACTTCGATATCTTCACTCACCCAGCAAAACACAGAACAAATATCGTTTCAGGGTGAGTATTCTATACTACCGTTGTCATTTCTAGCGAACCGGCACAATTAGTGCGTCAGCATATGCTTCAGCATAGCTCTCACACGGATGCGACAGTATTAAGACACTCGCCCGGCCTCTGTCAAGCCCTTCCAGAGATTGAATAAATTGTAACTGTCCGGACCGGGATTGGAAACCGATACCTCTCGCTTCATGGTACACTTAAAACCATTAAGCTACGCTTTTAGAAAATAAGACATTCATGGGTCTCGTCTTTATTGCAACTCTATCTATTTTTAAACCTACATGTTTAAATTTAACAATTTAACTTTTTACTATATAGTGGACAACGGAGTAGATGGGTCCTCGTATGGTAGATCACTGCCGCCCATGGACAACCGCGTCATAGTCCACGCATTGCACGTGTTGTTCGCTTTTTAGGCTGCTTAAATGATAACCTAGTTACTTAACATCACTCAGCACATCATAAAAGGTACCTACAAGGACAATTTCACAATCCTAATTTTTTTGTAACCAAACCAGTTTATTAGTAGTTTTTATGAATAGCCACTTTAAGAAACCTTGATCTTGTAGTAAATCCTTCGTTAATTCTGTTATAATCTGTGTGCTCTTTAGCAAAGCTCTTCTAACGATCTCTTACTTTCTTCGGTGCAAGTTATTTCAGCTGTTAAGATGGTGTTATAAACTATCTATGACTTATGTTCTTTCGTGATATCATAGAGTAATGTTTCCCAACCTGTGGTCCACGGAATCCCGAGCGCTCGCGAAAATATGTACATGGGTCCACGCTGTCATCTCTGGACCTTACATAAATGCGAATGATAACTAAAAAAGCAAACGCTGTTCTCTTACCATTTAAGAGACCCACATTCTCCCTTGTCCGCTATATTAAACTAACTGTAAGGTTTTATACATGTCCAAATTGACAAAGGTTTCATTCATTCTATACAAACTACGGGTATAATACAATAATAAAATATCTTAAGATAAAACAATGACGTCTGAACATAAAAAATTGCCATATACCTTTCTACAAGTGTCAGAACAAGAATGCCGTCAGCGGATTTATCATTTGGCCAGCACGTGTTTAGGAACCTTCTAACACGGACTGTCTCCAGCAAATAGATACTTCTAGATTTTATATTCTTTTGTTTATTAATAAAAAGTTTCTACTAAAAAGAATAAAAAGACGGACGTGTTAAGAAATAAAAAAAAATAATTTCATGAAATAAAATTTCGTCAATTTTTATTTTTCGCTCGAGATAATTACATTTGTTGTATAATGTGTTTTTTTATGTTATTTTTATGATATGTTTTGTCTGCATAACATTAATTTTAAATTAGCAACGCAAATTAATGGATGTACGAATTAAAATTCATAGTTTGAGGAAATTAAATGAATTTATGAATAAAATTGTCTGCTTTGATTTGAATAACTCATATGTAACGTATAGAGAAAATATTTTTTTATAACAGATACCTGTTTTAATTGTGTTTTATGATCTGACATTCCAAATTCGGGAAACAGCTTTGTTGCTAAAACAGCTTTAGCTATTTCTGATAGAAATTATTGCCTATTAAAAAATATTTTTAATTTATTCAAACACTGTATAATATATTTTTAATCACGTTAAAAATTATAAATATTCTCTTAAGGTTAATATATATCAACACTAAATATTATTTTTTCTGGGTCTTATTATAGGTACCTCTCTTTTTTTAATGTATATCGATCAACAGAGCAGGTGCGTCTCCTATGTGGTAAGAGATTACCGTAGCCCAAGGACAACCGCGCCACAGTCCGGGCGTTGGTTCTGTTGCCGCCTTTTTACGCCACTTAAGCGGCATTTTTAAGGGCCTCCGATATCCTCAATCACTCATCGAAACACAGTACAAGTACCGTTACACGTTGAGTTGTGAGCCCGTGGTATCAATTCGGACGTGCCGTCCCAATTAATGCGTCCGCATATGCTTCAGCATGGCTCTCTAGCGGGTGTAACTATAAAATTTTACTTATGTTTTTCTTATATGTTTTATCTCGCTTTCACAACAATCAAAGCTCATTTTTTATAGTTTAATTGATTACGGAGCTGGTGGAACTCCTAAATGGTAAGAGAACACCGCCGCCCATGGACAACAATTGCAATTTCATTTGCAAGAATTTGAATTATTTAGTACGGAACTTACATCTGGTTTGATATGACTTCAATTCCTAGGAATGTAAAATTAAGCAAATTTGATCTTTAAAATTAATGCCATACGGCGTAGATTTGTGTATTCAGCCGAATTTTGGCTTTCTGATTTTTTATAACGTTATCTATACTAATATTATAAAAGGTAAATTTGTGTATTTATGAATTTATAGGGTGTAATCTCTGGATCTGCTGAGCCGATCTTGTAAATTCTTTCAGCAATAGAAAGTTACGTGAATTATTAACTCGACAGATGAACAGGCTTTATCGTAATAGGTAGTCGCGTTTGCTAAGTCGACGAATAACGCTGCCTTTACGTTTGATTTCTATACAAAGCTGGTGAGCTTGAATTGCTGTTAAAGAAAGATCGCGAAAGCATATATCTAACTTTTTAAAACGTTCGCCGCGTCCGCTAGAATTTTATATAACAAATTTCGTTACGTCACAGCAACCGACAATTAACAAATATATGTGATGATATATTGATATATTTTTATATATTTTACAATGGTATATATTAACTATAATCTTATATTTTTAGCTTCTGTGAAATAACTATTATCGCAAATACGGACATTAAAATGTCAAAATATTCGCAATTGAAATAATGACAAATTAATTCTTCTCGCTATTTTGAAATTAAACATTGGAAATATTTGTCCATTGTTTGTGAAGTTATTTTATAAATTAAAAATGGTAAAATACAAAAAAAACATGGCAATTTATAAGCTTGTTAAAGTTGTATGTTATGATAATTTCAGTAAGAATTTAAACGATTATTGATTATGATCACAGGACTCAGATAGATTTGAGTTGCATGACAAACCAAACAATACGGAACTTCATGGATATTAGCTGTCAGAATTAGTATCCCAAATTTGACCAAGTAAGACTAAAAGGCGCTTTAGAAATAAAATAAATGTAGTGAATCGGCTAAATCAATCTTTTCTTTAAGTGTTTTGTCTCGTTTTGACAACAATAAATTCATTTTAGTGGGACAGAGATAGTATATAAACGTCATTCAAAGTAAAGCAACATATATAATTGAGGGGATAGATATTTCTCTGTCTACTAACAGTAAGTCAATATATGCCCTTGTGTGACTTCAGCATGGATACAGGCATTCCGAGCGATTCAGTTTCAAGGGGTAGTTTATAAATTATAAAACATTGCTTGAATTCATTTAAGGATTACGGAATACACAGGTTTCTCTTCATTAAATTTGTCATATCATCTTATTTTATCTTTGAAAGGACTTGACCATGTGCGGTCAAGTGTGTTAATACAGTCGCACCCGTGAGAGAGCCACGCTCTGAAATGACACCACGGTCTCATAGAATACTTAGCGTTAATCTGTTTTCGTTGAATGTGTGACGAAATTGGAGGACCTTGAAATTATCCCGTGTAAAAAGCCAGCTACACAATCAAAGCGCGGACTGTGG
The DNA here is from genome assembly GCA_018230265.1 of Delias oraia. Taxonomy (NCBI): domain Eukaryota; kingdom Metazoa; phylum Arthropoda; class Insecta; order Lepidoptera; family Pieridae; genus Delias; species Delias oraia. Next base: position 34,110 of record DWCF01000899.1, read on the forward strand.
CGCAGTTTTCTATGAGCGGTAGTGTTCTCTTAAAATATTCGAGATCCACTTGCTCCGTTATACGCTATACCTACCATAAAATAATAAGTTTATTTTCTATTGAAAATTATATGACATGTTATTAAAGAGATCTAATTTAGAAGAATGATTTAAAAATAAAACATGGCCCGAGTGTTGCTAGCTCTGTTCATGAAATACCAAAGTTCAATATTGGAATTCCGTCGTCCGGAAACGAATAAAAAACGCGGCAAAACTTTCAAAAACTTGGAGCTCAATGGGACGTCATTTTTTACGCCCGTTAGGGTTGTCGCAGTGAAAAATGATATAATTTATATCAGCCGGGGTAGCGGTCGGCTACCCGTTTTGTACGAGTGATAAAATATAAATAAAAATAAAATTTTTTCTTCATCTTCACTAATTTAAAATGTTTCCTTATCAACGCGCGGCGCGCTGTGACAAAAGAAATAGGGATGCGCGCTTTTAAGGATGCATTTTTATCGATATCGATAGCTCTATTTCGTATAGGTAAAAATATTTTCGTTTAACAGTAATAATGGAAGTCTATTTATGTAATATTTATCGATGAAAATGCATTTTTAAAAACGCGCATCCCTATTTCTTTTGTATTATGTATCTATATAAAAACACATACATACATTAATTACAATATAAAATGAAAATTTTAAAATAATTTATTATAAATTTAATGATTTATATTAATTGTAAATATATATATATATATGTATATAATATTAACCTTATAAAGGTCGCCGGAAGACACTGAATGCCGGTCGCCGCCGTCAGGTATTCATGAAAGTCCAAGAGGGAGGCCTATGTCCAGCAGTGGACGTCCTATGGCTGAAAAGATGACGATGAATGTAGAAATAAACAATTTGTATATTTTTGTAATCTATATTGTTTACAACAGATGACAGATTATGTAATCTGTCAGAAAAACTAACGAAGAGGTTGTTAAACTTTGTGAACTCTATAAAAAATATATCAGTGTTGTGTCTATGGCGCGATATTAAAATCATAATCAGATTAAACATCATTCTCAAAGATTATATGACGTATTAAAACCTGTTACGCTCTCAAATTAATCATATCCAAATATTTTCATTTGTTTTATGTCTGAAGAATGTTTAATATGTAATAAAAACTAGATATATCTAATGAGATTATGCAAATTTAGTATGGAATCACGCGTCTTGGTGGGTTAAAAGACTAATTTAATAAATACATATTCAAATATAGTACTTGTACTTTTTAAACTTTAAAAACTTATTTTTTACATTAAATTTTTACAAATGATGGCACCGAAATAAAAAGCTGTCAGGACTCTATGGTCACATATGGTCTATACACAGCAAGTAGTCATTCCAAAAATAAAATGAGTGCACCGAAAAAAAATACTTTGTATTTTTCAAACACATCAACACGACATGGATTTAATCAAATTTTGGAACTTAGCCATAATATTTGTTCAATAAAACATTTGAAATGTGCCTCTTAAAAAATTAGTATGTCCTTAGGAAACGAAAAAAATTCTCCATATAGTTTATTTTCATATAAAATTCATGATTTTACTTGGCTACATAAAATCATAACATTGTATAAATTATTGTACCTATTTGATACTGTATATCTGTAGCAGTCATAGGGTTGGATCCGCCATCAGTTTGAATGACTAGCGCGTTCATTGAATGACTAAGCCAAACATTGACTGAAGCGTCACACAACGTCCAACTAGTAAGTGATTTATAGCATAGCTCTTTGAATAGAGCGGACGTAAAATCAGCCAAGTGTTTGTAATTTAGTTCAAATTCAACGACAATTCAGTCAAGACGTTGAACGTTACATTCAACAACTTGACGAGTTGTCCTTTAGTCATTCCACTCAATGTCGTCATTCATTAAACGCCATAGTCTTTCAATCAAATAGCGGCTCCAACCAGAAGACTGCGACATATCCATTGAATTATTCTATTAAGTAACAATTTTAAATAATAGTTATTTACCTTTCATTGAATCACTAAATGAAATGATTAAATAATTATAGTAGAAATCATCGATGCATGCACGGCGGGCCTGCCACACCCACACAAGCGCGGTTCACACACAAATCAAAGCACGCGCTCGAGAGCGCGAATGAAATATTTAAATTTGGAAGCCGATTCCGTTTATGGCTACTTAATTTGGGTGATTCGATTTGAATATTTAAAAAGCGACCGTAAAAACATTCCTTCGGTGTCACTCGCTAGCTGAGCGAATGGCATTCTAACACATTTGAAACCTCTTTTACACATTGTGTAGTCTTACTCTTCGGCCGTGAATAAAAGAGCGTAGGCTTGACGACAGGCAACGCACCCGCGGCTAGGGTTACGGCTTTAGGCTAGGGATGTCCATAGGCACAAGACCGTCTGAAGACGAGTCTCTTGCTTGTTTGCCACAATATACATAAAAAAGTCTATAGATACACTTGTGGATTGTTCCGCAAACTTTTTGTGTTCACGGTACATCTAGGAAAAGGTAAACTTTTAAAGCTAAGTACACTACAAGCAAATAAAACAATCTTTTGTAATTATTAGTAAGTTGAAGTGGCCATGGGCTGGCCACATCGCTCGACGACCGATAACCGATGGGGAAGAAAGGTTCTCGAGTGGCGACTGCGTACCGGAAAGCGCAGAGTGGGACGTCCCGCCACATGATGGAAAGATGATCTCACGAAGGTCGCGGGCAACCGCTGGATCCAGATCGCTCAAGATCGCAACAGGTGGGCGTCT
>DWCF01000900.1:0-36870 GCA_018230265.1 Delias oraia
CCCTACACGACGCTCATCCGACCTAGGGCCAGCCCAGCCGGATGCATGTGCGCCGCACGCCAACGCCAAGCAAGCCACAACAATCTGCGACAAAGAATATTTCAGTTATCTACACTACATTTGAGTATGTTTTAATAATATAGAAAATTTGAGGTATTTTTTTTTGTCATATACAAGAATAATGCAAAAAAAATGCAAACCCAATAATCTATAAAATTGTAATTGACAATTACTGAATAATTAATCAAGCAGATAGATAGATAGATATTTGCGACAACAATGTACCGAAAACAGACGTCACAAATCCTATCTTACGACGATGAATGGTCTCGTTTATTTATTTATTTTTATTGATGTCCCAGTTTATACAAATTACTGAGAATAAACAGCCTAGAGCGTGATTCTTTATTCAGCCATAAAATAAGAAAAATAATAAAATAAAATATTAAAAGTTATTTGATTAGCCATTTTACATATTTCAATTATTATGTTAAATCTTAACAAATATTAACTTTATAGTATGTGCCGCAACGTTGTAGTAGATAGATATATATATTTTTAAAGTTAACGTTTGGTATAAATAAAGTCATAAATGAATAAGGAATTGGAAAGCTTCGTTGTTCTGCATTGATAAATCTTATTTTCGCTCATGAGATAAGAACATTTAGCGAGAGGTCTCAATGTTAGCAAGAGGCTTGGAAGTATGCGGCTAATCATCGGACAGATTTAAATAATCATTTAATACTGGCAATTTATATAACTGTAAGGTGAACATATAAATAACTTTTAAACGATGTAACAATATTACTTTCATAAATATGTATTAGGTGAGTTTTTAACCTTCCTATTTCGAAATGTTTAATTAATAAAATAATTATAATCCAAGTGAGAATTTATTAAAACATTAAATGAAGGAAGTGTCTTACTTCACAAGAGAATAAATTTAATTAATTTGGCTAGTTGCATAATTAGATACGTACATAGTTAATGTTTCATACGTAAAATTCTGCGTGCTATAATAACATTAAAAACAAAAAATGTCCGAAAATATAATAAGTAAAAGAAATACTGGTTCTGGATATAATACGTGTCAATAGTAAGACGTCATGTGTCAGTTGAATAATTGGAGCATAGCTGATTGAAACGTCATGATATTATTAAAGAGTTTGTGGTTTCAGCACGTATCATGAAATATTGTTATAATTGACCATGTTTGATGAGATTAGTTGCCGACAATTTGACAACGTTACCATCGTCGCCGTCGCGTATGATTTCGGTTTTTAATAGTTTTATTAAAAGGTTCCTGAGATTTTAAATAATTATTGTAGCTATCGTAAAAATAAGTCCCAAAGAATTAGCCATTTTGAAATGCTCTATAAAACAATGTTATTGCAAATAGTTTCACGTAATGTGAAAATGTTTTATCGTGGGCTACATTTAGTTATTTCTAAAAGCACGAGATGTTGCAAAAATTTGATATAATCGTGGCTATATTTGGTAATGCTTGCCCTTGATGGCCAATTTTATGTTTCCCTGTCGAAATTGTAAGGTTCAAGATTTCATAATTGAAATTAAAGTAGGTATCCTGAATCAGCAACAAATATTTTGAAAAAGCTTCATTCATCGACAATATACTAGAGATCAACGCCGACAATGCCCAGCAAATCGGCTTCTTCTTAAAGGTTAAAATAATATCTTTTAGCAGTTTTATGACTAGAAGCATAATACAAGCAGTAATTAAAAGAATATTGTTAAATGTTTATTTGTGGAAATGTAGTTATAATATCTTTGTTTTTCAAATAAAATAGCTTTAATAACCAATGGTATTTATATATCCACCAGAACCTACACTTTCATTTATTCATTACAAATAAAAGTATATCAGAGTGAATGGCGTCAAGGTCTGAAGGCTAGTTGAAGGCCACGAAGCAGGAAGCCAACTTTCCGGACCAGCCCACTGTCACATTCAGTAACTGGTTACCCTCGCATATCAAATTGACATTTGCGCTAACTTTTTTCTGCCCTATATATTGCTTATGGCATTATTGGTCATTATCGGGAGTTGTTTATAACAAAAGATGTATACATTCTCTTTGTATACCAGAATTAGAAGACATATGTATTGTACTTGGTATTATCTCAAACCTCACCTAATAGAAAATATTAGCTAACGGCAGTAGATCTGCTTCACAATAATTCAGACAAGGATATTGTTATGTTAAAGTAACCACAGGATCTATTACAGACCTAGGGTTTCTATAAATTTAGAGCAATTCACATCTCAATTAAAAGCTGATCTGTTTACTTCAGTGGGCGGTCCGCTGTTAGGTATAATTGTGTATTAATAATCACGTGGTGCGCGTAGGCATGCCCTTCTAAATCAAAGCAAAGGAATTTAAGCGTACAGTTGCATATGATTGGCGAATGTGAACTAGACTACGAGTGAGATGATGAGACATAAATATTGATTTGATGAATGGAGCTAGAATATCGATGTGATTATTGGATTTATGCGAAATTGTCTTTGTTGTTTTAGATGTCCAATCAAATAAGTAAAATGTCAAGAACTAGATTTTATCATAATGAAGACAAATTTTCAGATACAAATTGTACACAATGCCTCATTAGGCATTCGATTCACATCATGCCGATAAAATCGTGGTGGTGCTAGCCGCGCCGGCAGATATCTTTGTTCAAGTACATTCTCTATAGTAGTTTTATATTTTAGAATTTTAGTTTTTATATTTTAGATTTTATAGAATCATATTTAATTTTTTATAACAAAATTAAACTATTTGATTTTTTTTATATTTCCGATTACTTATTGAGGCACAGTTAATAGAAATTACTTTTTTTCTCCAACAGCCTCAAATGGTATCTGATTCAATTAAAATAGTTTTTTTTATGTTGAATCGCTTATGTTACTTTACCAGAAATTAAATGAATTATTTTAAAATATGAAAAACACATGTATAAAATGGCACTTAAGATGCCGATAAAAACAATTGTTGGCGGGAATAAAAATCTAGTGAAGTGATTGTTAATTCATTTCAATACTGGTCCAGTTGACATTGCGCGCGTAAATGGATCATGATCGGGGAAAAATATTACATACGAAGCTTTGCTTGTTTGCTAAATTCTTTTGTTACTTCACATTACATTTTATTATATTGCTGTTGTTTTTTATACATTTTATTAACAACATAACAGCTTTTAGGTCTCTATTAAGTTAATGTTGACTGACATGTTCCAAAGGAATTTCACAAATAGTGTAATTTTAAATGTCGAACGGAATATTTGTTAGCAAAAGCAAACGTGTTTTCAATATCTTTTGTGTACTAACGTTGTCTTTTGTTTTGATTATTACAAATTTTCATTTGATATGTGTAATTTCTTCTTTTAAACTAAACGTAACAGTTCGTAGAGCTTTTTATTATTACGTCCTAGTGGTATATTTTACAAACTTATATATTTTGAAAATTTAAAAGTTTTAACTTGTATATTTTAAAGTAAAATTGAAAAATGAAACTGAAATTATTAATACTGATACACAGTAATTTGGCATTAATTTTGTTGGTATTGAGACTTATTTCGTTAACAGACTAGTGAATTATAAGCGATTAATTTATTTAGAAATTTATTGTGCTATTCTAACTAGAGCGCATAAACCTAATCCAGTGACAATGACCTGCTGCTGCATTCGCGTGTACGCACTGATACGTTAACTTTTAAATTTTCAACATAGCCTTAGATACGGACTGTGTTACTATAAGTAGGATTCACATTGAAAAAGATTTTAATCGTTTACGGTCAATTAAATATTTCAATAAAGAAATTCGTAACGAATTTTAATTATTAAAGAATGTAACATAGTGTTGAAAGATATTGCTATGCAAATTTTTGAACTAAAAAGTAATGTAGTACGAATATGTCTTAAATAGTTAATTTTAATTCATTATGGCAACGAAGTGATTTTTTGAACAACATATAGGCTCTGTTTATTTTGTATATTTAAAAAAAATACATTTCTATCTCAACAGCAAGTTACCTTTACTCAGCTCTGGTAAATAGTTGAAGGTTATATATCTGGCTTGGTTTTAGTTCTGTTTGTAAACGTTGCAATAACAGGTTCTCATATTATCAGATACCATATACAATTATTAAAATTAATAGCCTGTACATTTGCCGTTGAACCATTTATCTTGTTTAAGAAATTCGGTGATTTATGACATGTACATATATTGAATATTAAACAGTTGTTAGTTATATGATTAAGTTATAAATTTAGGTATATAGTTTAAAGTTATATACATCTGAAGAGGAAAAAAAGCAAGAAAAGAGAAATTAAAGCATTACTTACCATGGATTTCATTTTGTGTTAAGACGTAAAGCACAGAAGTGAAAGAAATAGGATATTTATGGAGTATATAGCGCTGATGGAGGACTAGTGTCTTCCAGGATTCGCTATGTCGAAGTGCAACTTGCGTCTGTATGAAATGAGGGCGGGAGCTGGCTTATATACTTCGACGCGTGCGCAGAGGGGGTGTTGTGCTTGCGCGTGAAAGTCTTGGGACATGCCATTGATAATAAGCGAATATCATAGGTATATTTCAATGGCAGTATTTTGGGTTGAGATTTGTGAGTTATTGATATGTACGACGGGTCTCTTTAAAGCCCGTTTGATCAATTAGATTCACGCAAGTTGACGTTATGCCTTTGTGAAGTATTATTATATTTTTATAATAAAATCTTATGAAATAATTTATGATACTTATTTAAAGTAAAAAAATAAGTGATCCTTGTTCAACGTGGCTGTGTAGGCTCTAAAACGAAAGATCTGATTGCATTACGGGATTTTTCTTTGAAAACTAAAGGAAGTTCAAATAATATAAACCTAAGATGTCACTCTCGCTGGTTTTTTACATTCTCTTCTAATTTACTTATAAAAAACATTAAATAATAAAAAAAAATTATGTAAAAAGTATTCTGTACCCAACTTTCTTCCTATGAAATACAACTACATGTCCAATAATATACAAATACTTCTAACATGTCCAACTTAAAATAATAGATATTATTTAATAATCCACAAATTGGATAAAGTATAGTGACTTGAAATTGTATTTTTATTTTGATTCTAGTTTTTAATACTATATATTTAATATATGGTTTTTTAATTGAGACCTATTATTTATAGGTAACAGCTGTGTTGGCTCTTCAACGTGTTTAAATGTTTTCTTGTTTCTCCTTAATGTTTTCTTCTATGATTGTCTGAACATGTGTCTTGTAATTTTTTTTACACCAATGGTGGCAAACGGCAGGAGGCTCATATAGGGCAAGCGGTCTTCCGCCCATGGAGACCACCAGCCCTTGCAGAACCACGAGTGCGTTGCCGGCCTTCAAAAAAATCATTAAAAGTAAAAAAAAACCAATTCGAATTTACAACATAAGATGTAATTGAAAAACAATAATATGCACGAGATGATTATTTCGATGAATGTAGTGCCCTTTTCAATAAAATTGTTAAGGTATGAGATTGTGGATATAAATTTCGCTGTGTTCATGGAGACTCAGGTTTCAAGCGACCTCTGCGATCAAGGCCTTCGTATTGATAATGTGTATCATATGATGCACAGTTGATATTTTTATTACTATTTTACTAACTCAGTATGGAATTGGATAATGTAATAGTTAATCTGATAAAGGTTTAAGATTATCAAAAAAGCGTGAAGAATCCGACTTAAATAGATGAAATGAATAACTATTGTATGGATTTTGGTAAATATGCATAAACCATAAATATAAATAAGAATTATGCTGCTATCGAAATCCAGTTAGATGCTTTTAATATTAGTTAATGTTCACTTAAAGTAAGAATGAAAGTGTTGACAGACTAGTATAGAACTGGCTATCTTTTATAATATAGCGGACAACGGATCAGGTGGGTCTCCCATATGTTCAAAGAACACCGCCACCCATGGAAAACCGCGCCACATTCCGTGCATTGGTTGTGTTACCGGCTTTTACGCCATTTCAGCGGCATTACTAAGAGCCTCCGATGTCCTCACTCACTCAGCGAAACACAGTACAAGTACCATTTTACGTTGAAATTTCTGTGAGCTTAGACTAGTGAGCTACTCAAGAAGTTCATGGGTTTATCTTATTTCCAGGATAAAAAAGCCAGTAAGCAGTGATTTGGAAGAACTTATCAAAATTAAATACATGATCGTAAATTTTGTAATTACTTTACGATTAATTACGTACTTTCAAAGTCTCGATATTGTGTCAAACAATATTTTTCTCAGTCGTTTTATAAATCACACTATCTAGATCTTGCTAAACCAGTTTAATTTGGTTAATTTTTCACATTATGCAACATAGTTAACATTTAATTTATTTAACAATTTATTTGACCATTAAAAATGTTACGTTATGCTTAATTTTTACGGTACTAAGGTACACTATTATCTTAAATCGTCTAATACTTATCATTGCTTGATACTTAATATCACCGAAACTCATTTATAAAACAACCCTTAATTTTTTTTGGCTTGGTTCTAAAAGTTTAGGGGTATTTTTCAATTTTTTTTGATATTTCCTTTTTTAAGCCTCCTTTTTAACTCCATATACAGCTTTAATGACGTTTCAGTATTTGGATATGAAATTATCAACAAGCGGACAGTTTACAAATTAAACATCCTTACATGATTCAAGCCACATATACATTATATATTTAATATTATAATTTAAAGCATGATAAACCATAATGGCGACCTTATAAAGGTCACCGGAAGACGCTGGATGCAGGTCGCCTCCGACAGGTATGCATGGAGTTCCGAAAGGGAGGCCTATGTCCAGCAGTGGAGGTCTTACGGCTGAAATGATGATGAATGATGATTGATGAATATCAAAATTTCATAATAGAGCCCAAATTGAGATACACGCTGATAGATACGACTCGTTACTGTGACAGACTGTTTTTGGATACTTACGTTTTTATGCCTATAAATGATCTAGCTCTAATGAAGTCTGCGATTTCTAAAGTAAAAAAGTAAGTAAAAAAGTATGCTAAGTCTAAAGTAAAAGCCTTTATTCATGTACCTAAGTGATATGAGTAAAACAGATACTTAATTCCTTATTTGCTGCAATATTAATAAAACAACCATTAATAAGGATTTCGATGAGTGCAGTTATATACAACCTTATAGGATCATAAATGTCAGTAATTTAAATGTATGAAATGCTGAAGCATTGTTCGATAAGCTTATTGTGGATTTACATCCTATTAATGTCACAACATTTGATTTATGTGGATGCATCATTTTATAGCTAGGTACCTAATTTTTGATGGTAAATATCATTATCGATTGCTTTGTATAAATAGTTCATTACGGTACAAGTTGATGATTACCACTGCAACGATATTGGAATCCGAATCGTTTAGAAAGTCCGGGTTATTATTAATAATCCTTTGATATCATATATAAAAAAAAATCTTTTAGAATGTAACAGTAAACATGTAACGGTAATTAATTTAATTTGTTCAGTAGCAAGTGTTATACAAGAACTGTTAGAGTTACTTTAGATCATATGCTGAAAATTGTTTCTTTTTGAATATAATATAATATATGTGTAAAATAAAGTTTACTTGTGTAAAAAGAATCTCTTAACGAACGTACTAAGTTGTGAAGACTGTATGACCGACAGCATATAGCCCATCAAGAAAAAAAAACAGACGTATATTATTAAAGGCAAAAGATATTTATGTAACGATAGAACAAGTTTAATAAAGTGTTAAAATTATACAATCGCACTTCATCGATTTTGACATGTTGAGCCCACCTCATTGTTATCGATGTGACAACTGACAGCTGACAGCTCTTCGTGTTTTGGCGCCGCGGGTCGGAAACCACGCACGATGGCACAGTTAGTATCATGCAGTTTACTTTGATGCAGTAGGTATTTTATTAAGTGTTACCCGTACTATCGCAACTTGTTTTTACAAGTTGCGATAGTACGGGTAACGATAGGGTAGATTCATTTTAGATTTTCTTGTTTGCAGCGTGATTGAAATATGATGTTATGACGACATTTTATTTGTCCATATTATAGAAGTCTTCAATTTCCTTATTATCTAATATTGAAACCATACAAAAAGGAGAATATCGATTGGACATACATACATTTTGTAGTAGTTTTATTTCTAACAATGTCTGGAGTACTTAAGTAAAATAATTGCACAAATTGATTCGAACCATGACGCTATTGCATCAATCAGCATACACAGTTTTACTTAAACGTCAAGGTCTGGCAACAACAAAGTTAAAAAGAAATGCTATACAATATTATTTAAATAGAAAAAACAATATCTTTCTTGAAAAATATGAATGTTTCGTCAACGAGTTTATGCAAAAGCGCATTAAACACTTGTGCGCATCATAATATGTAGTACGAAAGCAGATGTTTTATAGTAGTTTCCCAGTTAATTATAGTTAAATTTTCAATTAGATTTTTTTTTCTATCTTTTCCTTGTTGTATCTACCTACGTATGTATCACTATCATATTATGATAACCGGGCAGTTACAATTTAAATATGTAAACGTTTACATACGTTTAAAATCACAACCTTATATGATAATTTTTTTCAACGAAATTATAATTTTTCTTATCATTTTGATCGAATAAATACGAATGTAACCACCATGTTTGTGTAATTTATTGTAAAATTCATTCATATTTTCATTAAAACGGAATATAAATATATCATATATTATAGTTTAAATCAATTGAGCGACACAGTTTTTCATCGTTTAAATAGCATCTTGTCGCGTGTTCGGACACCTCACAATATATTATGCTGCTGTTAATGGCACTCCCAGAAGATTTATTGCCTACAAATACGAAAAGTCTTAAAAATGTTCATAAATTGTATAAGAATATATAACAAAATTATAAGTACATACATGCAATATTCTTAAAAATTAAAATGGTTAATTTGCAGTTGACGCTTTGAAGAAGGTACCGTGGATGAAACCTATTTAAGAAGATAGTATGAAAAAATTAATAAATATAATATATTATACATCCTAGAAGCTTAAGTAGAAACTTTTAGTCATAGGTAAATTAAACGATCATTCAGTTTTAAAAATTTTTACTCAAACGGAAATATGTACTGTGCTCGTGAAAATGCATACGTTTGGTAGAATATTTTAAAAATACATAATTTTCAATCGAAAGTCTTATATAGATTTAAGAAGTTCACTCTAAACAGGTACACAATTCCCTAAACCGGAATCGACGCAACAATAAATTATAACGTTTAATATGATATATTGATAATCTATTATCACGAACTTGTTTTATGTTCATTTATGCCATAATCACATTTCCGATAAAAACTAGTTCACTAAAAAAATAAGCAAGGGCAACTGTTCCATTGCGGCCGTGTTTATAAATACATACTTATATAATACCAGCCATAATACATTAGTAGTATTAGAATTACTTTACACAAGAGGGAAAATTTAGAATAAAATCCGTTTTTGAAATTTTATACTGTACCCAATGCAACCTTACAACAAAATTTAAAAACATAACTACAATGTATTCAACAATAATAGGCGGCAATTTTTATTTAGTGCAAACATTAGACAATTATATAGTTCTAAGAAATGTCAAGGATTTATATCATGTATGATATTATGTTTGACATGGAAAAGGTATGCGTTGTAAAACGAAATTGTTATAAGCACTTACTTAGACTAATAATATCCCTATTTGGAGTATGTACATATGTGTATAACATAATATAATTGTATTTTTTAATCACATATTAATTCAATGAATTAATTATTTAAAATGATTAATTTATGTTCAGTATTTTGGAAATAAAATGTTTCTATATTATCTAGAACTTGCTATTAAATGATACAGTCGTATAGAATTTAGAGGTTATTAGTTCTTGTTCCTAATATGAACGTATAAAAGTATACACATAGCATCATACCATAAAACACCGCTGAGCTTTTTGACTATTCATTACAGATCCGGAAGTATTCGTGAATAGTGTGTTACATAGGGTATGTCATCATATCTGTAAAAAAGTCTTTAAAACCTCTTTCACGAAATTGGCCCTACCTAATTGGATTACTTGCCCTAGGTAGATATACGAGTCGACAACTTGAGTACCGAGCTTACAATAGAGGTTGGGATGGCCACATCATAAACATTCTATATAGCTTTGTCTAGTCCAAGTTCATTTTTAAGTTCACCCTTTATGAAACTCGATTGAGGTCTTCGTGCATCATGCCGAGTTCCTCCATAGACTTGACCACCATGTCATCGGTAAACCGAAGATGAGTGATATATTCGCCGTTGATGTTAATGCCAAGACCTTGCCATTCCAGGAGTTTGAAGATGTCCTCCTTTACGACAGTAAACAGTTTCGGACTTGCCATAATCGCCACGCTTGCCAGGCGTGTTGGCGATCGCAGTTCTGTCCCTTAGTCGCTTCTTACGACACCCACGGGATGATTTAGGGAAGCGCAATTCTAAACCGGCGCTTCACGGCGGACAAAAAGCATAAACAAGTGAATAGTAGGTATAAAATGTAGTGGATAAGAATCCATCAAAAGATATCAGAAATTTTCCATTCGTGAATAATTCAGTCGTGATCTTAGTTTGTTCATAACAACATTTTAATAATGCGACAAGCGAATATGGTAAGATCCAAGTTCAACAGGTCAGCTGTCACCAGGCTGAAGGCATACATAGCTTGAACTAATTCATTCAGATAATCTTGAAGCAATAAATGATTCAATGAAATTATGTTAAAGGAGAAAAAATAATGGTGCAATAATATTGGAATTGCACGAACAGCTTGTTTATCGTTTTAATTAAAAGATTTCACTATACCTACTTGCTACATATAGATCGAACTGTTCATCAAAGTTGGATAAAAAAAAGAACGCCCTCCAAATTTCTTTTATTCTATAGCAGACAACGAAGCAGGTGGAGTCTCCTAAATAGTAAGAAAACACCGCCGCCCTTGAACAACCGCGCCAAAGTCCATGCATTGGTTGTGTTGCTGGCTTTTTACGGCACTTTTAAGGGCCTCCGATATCCTCACTCACTCAGCAAAACACAGTACAAGTACCGTTTCACGCTGAGTATTCTGAGAGCCCGTGGTATCACTTCGGACGAGCCGGCCGAATTAGTGCGTCAGCCAATGCTTCAACATGGCTCTTCCACGGGTGCGACTTTATTGAGACACTCGCCCGGCTACTGTCAAGCCTTTCTAAAGACCGAATAAATTATAAATTAAATTATATTTTTACAACTGTACGGACCAGATTTCGAATCCGATACCTCTCGCTTCATGGTAGACATATTAAAACACTTAGCTACAAATATTTTAAAAGATTGTAATAACAAAAACACATCTACAACTAAAGTGAATTTTTTAAGAGATTTTAAAAAGCTCAGTAATTTATAGTTATTAACTTTTTTGTAATGAATTATTTAACTTTTTATTTTGTTTTATTTATTAAAACACGTATGTATAAGTAAAATGCAATTAACATTGTCTTTTTTGCCTTTAGGTACTATCTTTATTGGTGGTCCAGATGACGTTTGTCAACTAAAAATATTAAAAGCTAATTTGATTATTTAAAAGTCGTACTAGGCAAAGATCAAATAAATCGTAAAGATATGTAATATAAATCTAAGTAGAAAAATTAATGTCATAGCCGCTTATTCCGGCTTACGTCACTCTAGAAAGGAAGAGAATGTTGCCCAACTACGACATTTTTTTCCGATTAATATATATAACTTTTATTTACCATTAATAAGCTGCACTGTTGTGTCAGTGATTGTCAGACTTGAACTTGGTCTCCGCGACCTGTGGAATGTAAATTACCTTCAATGGGAGAGGTTTTAATAAATATCAAAATTGCGTCATTTATTCGTATACCTAAACTGTACCGTAAAACAGTAAAAAATTTAATATCTTGCTTATTTACGAGGAATATTAAAAAAATATTTTATCTTTACCAGAAAAATGTTCCGAAAATAATAACTTTCTAAATTATAGAATTAATATATGTACTTAGTAAAATTCACGCGGTGCGTGAGAAATGAAAAGTTTTCTTTTGCTTATACCCTCATAGAGAAACCTAATAATTTAGAAACCTCATGAAGTTCATAATAAATACTACCAAAATAAATATATAAAAAATTAAAATTTTATAATTAATAACATTAGCAAGTCATTATTATGTAATTATTGATCTAATCTAGCATTTGCGTAAAAAGATATTAAAATTGAATACAAATTCTCATGCACCAAGTGGCGCCGCCTATTTATATTATGATGTTTCAATATAAAAAAATAGAAATGATATGCTGATCATTTGTAAACACATCATTTGTATTTAATTAACACATAAAGCATTTTAAAAGTAAGGTATGATACATAAATAGGAAATTTACTTTAAGTTGACATCGTGTTGACTAATAATAATTTTTTTATGGAAACCGTGGAAAAGGAGCAGAGCGCTTCACCTAGCGTAAGCGGTCCTGCCCATGGACACCATTAGCTCTTGCAGAGCCGCGGGTGCTTTGCCGGCCTTTAAGGAAGTTGTACTAGTTTAAAAATACCCCTGCTGGTAACTGATTCCACAGAGTGGTGATGCGCGGCACAAAATGCCTCAAAAAACGTTCAGCTGTGGAACGACAAACATCGAGGTGATAACGATGAAACTTTGTATTCTGCCTCGATGTTCGATAATGATGATTTCCTCTTTAAAAGATTAATTAATCATCTATTAGGTTAAGTATGTATCTTATATGCTTTTCTACACAGCAAGGTGAAAAGGCAACATTGTAAAAGTTCAATGTTCAAGTAAGTAAGTTATCTCAACAGAAAAAAATGACAGGCACGTGGCGGAATGCAAGTTAGATCGTATAGCAATTTGTTCATTATAGGCCATGCATTCTGTAACACGGTGCGGGGTCACTTACAATATTATTAAATAAAATAAGTTTACATTGTAACAGACAGTGCAGAAATCCCAATAACATAACTAAAATGAGAATTTTATTAAAATGTTAATGTATAGGCATATATAAATTTAAAATGTGTCTCGAATATAATACACTAATTTATCTCATAGTGTACGCAATCAATTTTCAATTCAAAGTTCGAGATACACAGTTACCTCGTTGAGGTCATACTTGATTGGATAATCACACTACGTCGATAGTCACAATTTAATAGATTATATCTTTTAAAATCGTATGCAGCTCTAGTACCTATTTTTATCACGCAGCTCAATTGCGACGTTCTTCGGTCTTTGTGTATCAATTCAGTTCAAAGTTGTCTGAAATATTCAAAATTTTTAATAAATCATATTTCGTTTCTAATTAAAGAACTACAAGACAACCAGTAACTGTTGGTAACATAATAAATCTTTGTTGTTTATAAATATTTGTACTTACGTATTTTAATTTATAAATTAATATGTTAGTATATGTATATATTAATTTGTGCAAATAAATCCATCACGTTCATATAGATAAGGAGTTGATTTATGTTTTCTTTTATTAATGCCTGGAGGCACGACATATAATTGATAACTGCCTAACTAGTAGGTAGCTAGTATTTTTTAAACAAATATTTTAAAATTATTATGCTTGCAACCTTGAAACCACTTAGGCACTTAGTTTTTTATTTACTTAGTTGATTTTAATTGCCTCCTCAATGTCTGGCTGTCCTGTAAACCGGAACACGTCTTTATGACATTAAAATATTTTCAAAATAATTTCAGCTAAGGACTCTTAGCCTTTATGCGTCATGTTATGTTCTTTTTGAATAATTTCGTACTATTTACTATTTTAATAATAGTGTGTAAAGATAAAATAGACGATAAATACGTTTGTGGGGGAACGGTGAGCGAATTCTTTCCCATCTAGTTGTTCTAATATGATACCCTTGTTTCAAATGTACAATAATTATAAGCAGATTACAAAAAGCCTACATGCATGTTTTAAGTACACTTTTTGCATTGCGAGTCTATAAATTCTGTTAGACCCAGCAAAACAAGGGCGCGCCAAAGTATGTATTATAGGAAGTTATATTTATCATTTTTTTTGTAATAAGTACCTAGACCGCCAATATCTACGGTCACAAAACCTGCAAGATTACAATATTGCTCTAAAAAATTAATATTGTAATATGTAAGTGATTTCGCCAGAATAAAGATAATCAGCAATATAAGTTAATAGAAACCATTAAGAATTGTAAAGTAGTAAGTTATTTTATTTAGCTTCATTTCAAATAATTAAATTAGATCACTCAAGATAAAATATTTTAAAATAATTAATGCTTTCAATATAATTTCGTTATTTAATCTTTATTATCTAAATTCTATGACATCACATCCTTTTCAACATTAGCTCAAACTATTTATCTCAAATGTGCAATGAGGTATACATTGCTCATACATCTGCATCATCTGGTTTTTTTAACAGTTTGTTAAATTATTAAGTCAAATGTTTCGATCTATGAAAAACTTAATTAATTGCTCTTCGCAAAATTAACGAAATAATTAACATCTTTATACGTTCCGATAGCTTTCAACTGATAGGTTGTTATTATAAAAATATGTTAAGTGGTAAGAAGCTGGATTTTTTCTGAATAAACCTTATTTTTTTAAATTAACTTTTATTTGGTAGATATTATACTTATAGACACAAAGTCTAAGTAGTAACAAAGTAACACAAAATCTAAGTCCATTAGAGTAGATTTTACCAAGAAATCAATATAAATTCAACTAGCTTAAACAAACAAATTTGTTATTTGGATGGATGCACGAGTCGTCAACAATTAAGTTGCTCATCTATTCATAAGTTTAGAATAAAATATTTCATGAAATAGAATTTAATTAAATTTCAATAGCTAATGGTTGAGAGTTATTTTTGTTTTATGATTTAATTATTAATTACGGCGATTTTCACGGTATAGTTTCTCGTAACTTTAGGTAGTGTTGAAACAGAATTAATTTCACACAGTACTATTAAATTTGCATGCATTCTAGACCACGTTGAAGTAATACATACTTCCCTTACCTTAACCACAACCTTGGCTTTAAACTACTACAATATTAGTACAATAAAACTAATAAAGTGAAATATTTTATTTAAATTCATTAATATAAGAATTTGTGCGAGTTGGGATATCGGCAATGATGATTATTTCAAAATAAGCAATCAAATTAGGTAAAAATCAGCCAAAAAACATTCATTTATATCTGGGAAAAAGATTGAGTCCTTGCGCTAATCATGACACTGCATTTTGTAATAACCTACTTTATGTTGCAACCAGATTCAAAAAACTGTCTGGATAAGATTAGTACGAATCAAGAATATGATTATTTGCTATTTAAATAATTGAGACCAACATCAAATAGAAAATACAAGTTTTTTATATATAAATTCGATATTTTTTTATTTTATAGCGGACAACGGAGATGGGTCTCCTATATGGTAAGAGAACACCGCCGCCCATGGACAACCGCACCACAGTCCATGCATGTTTGCGTTTCCGTCTTTTTATGCCGCTTAAGCGGTATTTTTAAGGTCCTCCGATATACTCACTCACTCTGCGAAACACAGTACATGTACCGTTTCACGCTGAGTATTCTGTGAGCCCGCGGTACCACTTTGGACGTTCCGGCCGAATTAGTGCGTCAGCATACTTCAGCATAGCTCTCCCACGTATATTAAACTAGTACGAATTATAACTTAATAAAAGCGTATAAAATTAATTGAGACCGAGATAAAGGAATTGAAAATATTTAATAGAAAAAAATATAGAAATAACCTTTTAAGTGTGCATAATTTTATTTTTGATATTTTTACAAACTGAGCATTGCATACAATGGCAAGAATTACAAATCTTACATAACGAAATAAATAGTAATTTCTATAATAATTACATCTTAATATAAATAAGGACGGAGATTCATAGCCAAGCGCAATTGATACTCATATTCCTACAAAACAGCACAGCAATATGTTAGCATTTCTTACGAGCTATGTATTATTTATTTTATAAAGATACAAATATGTATATAATACATTCATTTCATTCTCACCTATCGAAGTTAGTGAAAAATAGCCTAAACTTTGTATAAGACAGCACTAATCACGTATTAGGTGGGAAGTGTAGTGTGGTATATGTAGGCCGCGTTCTTGGGACTAGAGGCCGTCTGATTCGAGGATGGGTCTTACCGCTTTCTGCAGGTTTTGCTGTCCCATCCTCTGGCAAATAGACACGAGGATTCAGAACTAAAGCCTTATAAGAAGAGTGGGAGTCCGCAATACTCCTCCCGTCCCCTTCGTCTCGCCTCGACATTTCAGAAAACGGTGAAACACAACGCTTTTCTATACAACTGGGTCCGGCTGCTTCTTCCTTAGGTTTTAACTCGTAGGCGTTTTCTTCTTTTCTCTTCGGGTCTTCTTTCTTGAACTTGCTTTGTCGTTCAATGATCTCAGCTGTAGTCAGGTCTGAGGATTGAACATCGGTTTCCAGAGGCGCGGCCGTCAGCCACGGTCGAGTTGCATTTGTGGTGCACCAACGCTCCTCATTCTCGCTAACGTCACCTAACAACCCCAACTTGTCTAAGTTTTGCAATAAAAGGTTTTCACTAGAACTGGCAGCTCGCATTTCAGTTTTGGAATCTTCAGCTAGTAATAGCTCAGCTAAAGGTGGAGCGAGGCCTAAACCTATATTTCTCTCATGGTACACTTCTGAAATGGTTGGCGTCAATTCACCACTCATATGTCTGACTTGGGCCAAGGAGTCGCGGCTGTTGGTGCCCATTTTGGGTCGCGGGGCTCGCTTGGATGTGGAAGGTTGGGGTTCTTTTTCTTCCTCGGTGCGTCTGGGTTGGGCTGACGCGAGTTCATAGAACGCGTCAAGGTATCGCTGATGAGGTTCTGGTCGGCGTCGAAGAACGGTGTCGTGCCCTGAGGACTCCCAGTCGGAATCATCTGAAGGAGGTCGTCTGGTGTACAAGGTTCGTATTTTGGTTTGATGAGAGAGAGCGAGGGAAACGTCTCTTTGTGGAGCAGTGGTGGGCGGCGAAGGAGTGAAAGCAGCGTCACTTTCGCCCCTATACCGGGGCGGGGCGGAGGCAGGCGGAGGCGCAGTCCGACCGTCTGGTTCCCCGCGGCCGACTTCGCTTGTTGAGTTTCGTACGTACATTTGGAAGGCACCGCCGCATGAACCGAGCGGTAGCGGCGGCGGAGGTACCGATGTAACGTTCTCCTCTGTAACAAAAACAATTTAATTTATTAGACGAATGTATTTTCACATAATTATATATTTTTAAATGTAAACAAGAAACTCGTAGGGTTTAATTTTTGTTATAGCCAAAATTATAATAGTTTATTTATTTATATACTATAGGCGAGTTTAAAAGATTGGTGCTTGTGCAGAAGTTTCCATGCTCCTTTGTCTTCTATTTACTGGTTAATGTTGTAAAGTTAATATTATAAAGTACATCTATCAACTGTTGAAATTCTTTATTATATAGACACTAATCGCTGAATTGAAGTGTAAAATGAAACTGAAACATTTATCCTAAACGGAAATATTACATACTTCTGTGAGTTGCAGGCGGCGTTTCTCCATCCGAATGAGGCTCCAAGTCTCCATCGTCGATGGATGCAAGCGACTCTACACTTGAACTCGATTCTAGGCTCAAGCTTCTTGGAGCTTCTTGAGTATCTACAAGTAGCAAATTAAGTTTATTAACTAAAGCTAAACAAGTAGCAACAGCTCAATTAAGATCACAATAAAGTTTATTTTAATATAATTGATTTAATACTATTAACAATTACTGCTTTTCATTTAGGCTACTTGTTATTCAATTACGGTAAAAATTTGCATTGGATGACATTCACTACTATCTAATAAAATCTATAGAAATATACATAATATGTATAGATAAAATATATTAACTACATAAATGAATTGGCATCATTTGGCACCATTAAAATTATCAAGTAAACCAAGTTAAACAAAAAATGTGTATATATTAACTTACCAAAGAGCGCAAGTAAGGCTTGCAGCACGAACTGTATGTGTCTACGATTAGTGGCTTTACCGCGTAACATTACTTCATCTTGTCCAACTTCAGCCAAATCGAAACCAAGCGATGCCAGAAGCTCGTGACACCCATTTACACGCCATAATCTTTAAAAATACACCAACTCATAATTCCCTTTCCCATTTTCCGTTGTAATGAGCATATTTAAAATTTATCATTTCATTATGAAAGTCTAAGGCATGTGAGAATTAGTAGTAGTGAATACAGATAAATTGTATACATAACCGCATATTTTTCACTGGCAAAGAGCGCCTTTAAATTTCATAATACAGAGCTTAAAGTGTTTTAGCTCAGCCCAAATTCGAAAGGAAATGTTTTTTTATAGTATAGCGGACAACGGAGCAGGTGGGTCTCATATATGGTAAGAGAACACCGCCCGTGAACATCCGCGCCACAGTCCGCGCATTGCTTGTGTTGCCGGTTTACGACGCTTAAGCGTCACTTTTAAGGGCTTCTGATATTCTCACTAACTCTGCGAAACACAGTACAAATACCGTTTCCCGCTTAGTAATTCTGTGAGCCCGTGGTATCACTTCGGACGAGCCGACCCAGTTTGTGCGTCAACATATGGTTTAGCATGGCTATCCACGGGTGCGACGGTATTAAGACACTCGCCCGGCCGCTGTCAAGCCCTTCCAGAGACCGAATCAATTATAAATTAAATTATTTATAAATTTATAACTGTCTGGACAGGGATTCGAACCCGATACCTCTGGCTTCATGGTACATCTAAGCCTCTTAGCTACGAGGCTCTCATAAATTCCGATTGCTCGTTACGTTTAACTGTAGTGTTTATATAGTTTCATACCTGACATTTACAGCCACTTCTATTGTGTCGGTTTCAGCATTCTTCGCTGCAAATTGTGATATCACTGATCGGATAACAACAATAATATCATCAGCCACGTCACCGTTTGATATTAATTTTGACAAGGCTTGAAGAGTTGTGCAGGAGAGACCTGAAATTTAAATATTCCTTTCAACATTATGCATTCATTTTTAATAAATTATAGTATGTATATAAATATATTAATACGGTACGAAAAGTAATATTATAATACAACTCATTACTTTCAATACTCTTAACCTTAAATATTAACAATGTTTTAATCTATTTATTTCTTTTTAAATATGAACTGAATTTTGCAGGCGGAGGAGAGCCATGGTGAAGCATATGCTGACGTCCTAATTGGGCCAGCTAGTCCGAAGTGATGACCATGGGCTCACAGAATACTCTGCGTGAAACGGTACCTTTACTGTGTGTCGCAGAGTGAGTGAGGATATAGGAGGCCCTTAAAAGTACCGCTTAAGAGGCGTAAAAAGCCAGTAACACAACCAATGCACGGACCGTGGCGCGGTTGTTCATGGGCGGCGGTGTTCTCTTACCACATAGGAGACCCACCTGCTTCGTTGTCTACTACACCAGAAAAAAGAATAGCCTACTAATAAATAAAAATTGATAAATGATTTTGTTACCTAAAAGCGCCTGTAAGCTTGCCGAACATTGCGTCAACCTTTCTTCTGGATCACTTTGTGGGAAGAAAACACTTGACGGGATGCCATTTGCCGCTGGTTCGAATCTGTTTATTAAAAGAAATAGTCAAGAAGATACAGGCTCAGTTAAATATTTATTTGCTATGACAGTATGAACAGAATACAGAGTTCTTTTAGAAACAGAGGTTCTCAGAGTGCCTATTAAATATAGTTAGGTAGTTACATTACATAAGTAACTAACTAGGTACATTGACATGAACAAATAATGAATGTTATTTATTTATAAGCCTTTCTTCTACGCTTGCTATAACTGAATATCAGAGGAACCTAATAGTATTAAGGCTTTTAATAAAATAAGTCTTTTTTATTTAGCAGAAATACAAGGTAGAATAAATATTTATCGCCACTATGTGTCGGTACTTTAGTAGGTGTGCATTAAAACCTCTTGTATCTAACCTGAAGCCAACACTCATGAGCAGTTCCCTCCATCCAGTGGCAGTACCAGCTTTGTTTTCAATACTCTTCTGTGTTGTATACATCGCATTTTTCTGTCCTCGGACTATGCGTTGAAGAGATTTTTCTACCAAGTGCAGGCATACTCGTAACGCGTCTCTGAAAATCAATACAATTACGAGTTATAAGACATTTAAGAGTTTTACATATTTGACATGGGACAAACGGTCAAGTGTCTAACTTATTTTTATTGGAGCAATGCCTATGCAGACCCAAAACGCGAGTTCACAACACACCAGCAGGTATTCCACTTTAAGAGTTACCCTTTTAGAAAATTTTTAAGTTGCGATAGTTCGCTAATACTTAAAAAATTCAAAAAGAGGATAATTTAATGAACTGAAAGAAATATATGCTAACCTGCATCTATCCGGAGCTGCAAGTAACTCGCACAAGGCCTGGCCCATTAAAGCAACTTTGTTGCTGAGCCGAATATTAGCTCCAAGTAAAGCACTCCCAGACCAATGCGCCGGGTGGGCGAAGTGCTTCGTGTGTCGCACCGTTTGCATTGCATCGCCTAATGCTCTAAAAACGTTACATATATTAAATATTATACCGTTAAAAATAAAATATTTATAATCTTTTTCTATTTATAATTATCTTCTTTAAAATAATTTACTGAAATATTTTGAATGCTTTCTGGGATCCTATAATAGAAGCATATACATTGTAAGACATATTGTGAGAGAAAATAAAAAAACAAATCCTATTTTAATAACGCAAATGTGCTACTGCTTTCATATTTTGGTGAATTTTTGTTTGATTAAGCGAAAATCTATATTACAATATAAAACAACGTAAAATAAATATGAACGTTAGACGTGCTAGTACTTACTTGGCAACTCGACTGCCTTGTAATAAAGCGGAATATAGTGCTCTATACAAGATCTTAGTAGCGGTGTCTTGAGGAGAGGGCCACAGAGTGACCAAAATAGATTGCGCTCCGGCTGCCAGAAGTGCCCTACAAAGACGAGACACTCCTTCACCAGCCACCGAGACCGCTTCCGGCTCGTCCGAGTCTTGAAGGACGGAGGCGGAAGGAGCGCACGATATCACCACCTGAAGGTAAAGTAAGCAAAATAGTCAAAACTAAGTGTTTTGTGTCTTTTTAAAGTTATATATAATCATATTTCGTCTGCGCCTTATTAGAAGCAGTTGTTATTGTACATTGTCAAAACAATACAAAAAAGATTCAACAAGATTCTCTTTCTTGACATTAAATAAATATACTACATACGATATCTACGTATCACTGTTAAGTTTAATTTCGTGAATAAATAGTAAATGAGTTTTAATTAATTTCAGAACCAACCAATCTAGCGGTTATTTTCAAATTCCTTATTTCGCCCGCCGTCAAAATGAACTCGGAAGCAGGTGGCAATTCTTCATTGGTTTGAGGTAATTCGGCGTCTGTAACACAATCAAAATATAAGTGTGGTACTGTGATACAGTTGCCGAGTAAAAAGATCAAAACTCACTTTCTTCTTCATTTTCAGTCGAAGTATCAGCTGCATTGCTACCAACGCTTGTGCTTAAAAGCCTTTTGGCTTGGGAATCCACCTAAGATAAATAATAACATATTTTAAAGTTTGTGTTTTACGTGTAAGACTATAAGTTTTACGAGTTAATGGTAAGTTATTTTTTTCAAATGTAATAGTAATATTTTCATGAACAGAAACTTACAACTTCTCCGGGGCTGAGAACTATGCCTGGTGTCTTCCAGCAGATATGGGTAGCAAAGTGGATGCATTCTGCTTGTGAGAGTTGGCTCAGAACTGCCTCTTTCGATGCCTGTCAAAATTAGATCCTTAGCCCTTCTGACACACATATTATATTATAAAATTTTCATATTTCATATTCTAGATTATTTTTAATTTTCATTTAAGTTTATTATCTACCTGATATTCAGTAAGTGGTGTAACCCTTAACATATCAGCAACAAGTTCAGCTTCCTTCAATAGCGCGGGATGAGTGGCCCAGCGGGATCCGCCAACTCGGGGTCCACCCACTACTAGGCAACGCATTCCTGACTCGTTATTGCTTCCACCTGTAACATAATTATTAAATTTTATTTTAATAATTCATCTAGTTTTGGGATCAGAAGTGGAATAAATACACACACACAATTACAAAATTTTATATAAAAAAATACGATCCCTAATGCGTTTTGTATGTGGAAATTGTTACTGCAACCGATAGGTTTTGAATGTCCCAACTACAGTTTTAATGTTAAAATTGTCTCGTTTATTGATTTTACCATGTTCATGGTGCGGCTTATTCCTCGAGTGCCGCTGGTGTCTCAGGGGACGCATGGCGGGTGTTGCAAGCAATGCGTATCTCTCACAGAGTGGCTCGGAATCTGCGCCGGCGCATAACGCGCCCCAAGGACACGCGTATAAAGCTCCTTCAACAGCCACTATTAGTTCACGTCGGCCTCCGCAGCCACGTCGGCCATGAGATTCTGGTAAGTATAATAAGAACTAGTTTATAATTGAAGAACACCACACTCGGTTATAAAAGCAACTTCAAAACTCTGTAAACATTATCACTTATTTTTGTTTAATACTTTACTTTTGGATAGAAAAAAATTAAACCGACCTCCAAAATTAAAAATGTTTATAAAATTATTATTAGCTTGAATTTAAAACTGTAATGTATATTGAATGTTGTTCATATTGTTTAAATAATGTTACCATGATTATTGTTACAGGACGCTGGCAGAAGGTCTTCGAATGGCGCGAGAAGAATTTGATACAACGTAGCTAAACACGGAGGACCTTGCCACGATTGTGGCTTCTTTCGCGGAACATGGATGCTGGATCTAAAGAAGTACAAATTACATTTAAATTATACAAATCGATTATCATACAAGTGATAGTATGTTAAGCCCATTAGCGAAAATAAGATGTCTTCTGTCGAATTGAATGAATTTTATTGGGTCAATAATAATGTGATTTTTTGTTTGTAAGCTGACCTGATTAAGATGCTTCTTGAATTTTAAATATCTTCTCAATATTATAAAGATTATTAAAAATACCTGTCCCATTATGGCCGCTTTTAAATTTCTATATAAACTAAGATTTTCTATTAATATATTACCTAGTAGAACCTTGAAGGCTTGCCACGGAACCAGCCACTGAGCCGCCAACCGAACCCACGCTGAATAATGAACTCAACGAGTAATTCGATGAGTTGAGAAGATGATTTCGATTTACCTGAAAATTTACATAATTTTTTAAATGTTACTGCTGCAACAAAGACGTTTTCGACGAAATAAAAAAGAAGACGAAGACTTGTGAGACGGTTTATTCATTATAAAACGATTAAACCGTCTCACAAGTAAACTGGGATACGCAAATCATTCAAATCTTATCGAAGAATACATTGTATGTTTTCTAAATGTATCAAAATGTCTTACAATTCTAGCGAGGCCAGTATTTGGTCTGTCATCAGGCCATTCGTCGTCTCGGCGTTCGGCAGCATTCTTCAGCCACGCTGACCATTCGCTGATGCATCGCTCTAATTTTCCATTATCTAAGTCGAAAAAAGAATAGATTTATGACGCCACTTCGGTGTATCTCGCTACGGTCTCACGAAACGGTTGTCTTCGAGCCCGCATATACAAAAGCTGCTCGCCGGCGCTACGGGACCCGCGAACGACCGCACACACCGCGGACGGGAACCGAGTCGTGAAAATTGATTTAATTTTTTTAATTCATATCTCTATTCTACAGAGGCTGAGGGCCCACAAGCGCGGAAGCTTACCGCGTCGTGAGTTCTTACTTTTACAATGCCTTTTTATAAATATGCCGAATAGGCTTTACAGAACGGCTTCTGTTTATACATATTGTTATTTATAAGCTTTAATATGTTAATTTAAAGAAAAGCAAATTACTTGTATTTGCATGTAGATCATCAGGACTGATATCAGGCAGGCTGTTGTCGGCGCCGTCATCTGAATGCTCCATCAAGAACACTTGGTGGAATCTAAGGATTCCTGTAGTAAATAAAATGTCATTCATACACTTAAATATTTAACTATTAAGTATAATAACAATTAGTGCGGATCCACATTGGCTCTCGGCGTTGCGTTGAGCGCGCGTTGGTCGCGCACAAACAACGCGCTTAGCACATACTTTGACTCAGAACAAAGCGTTTCTACAATTTTCTCCCAATTACAATTTTCAACTACCTTACTATTACACTCGGGACATTCCATATCCCAGATAGCGGATCGTTTTAGGATTTCAGTATCAGTATCGAAATGCTCGATCTCCATTTTCAACTCTCCACAAAAGCGCGCGACCTAATGTATAATAAAATGGCTGCTAATGTAACTCCGAGCGTGCAGCTGACGCCCTAGCGACGCGCGCTTGCTTAGTAACGCGTTTGCACGTGTATGCTAAATTAGCCTCCCGCTCATTTGCCCCCATTTTGCATATAAAAAAATGAACCTTTATGAGGCTGTAAAAGCCACGAGTAGAGTCGTCCGGCAGCCAAGCTGTAGTAAAGAATGGGTGATTTCTGTTTATTCACCACTTCCAGTATGTGTTCCACTGTTGAGGGATGCCATGATTCCGTTTGGTCTTTGGTAGAATCATCTGATACATTCCTGTTAATGGAGATAACTAATTAAATTAATTTACACCAGGGCCACCGGTTCACAAATTCTATCCATACATATTATGGTAAATTCAACGTAAACATGTAAATTAAGGCGGGACTCTTAAGTCACTAAATGTCACTCAAAATTTACATTTTATGAATTATTTTAATTATATAATAAAAGTTAAATAATTATAAAATTAACGATGTGAATATATTCGCTATTTATGTCACATAAAAAATCATATTTTCGTTTGATTATCTTGTTAAATTACCTTTGCGTGTGATGTAACTCTGTGTTACTTTGACTATGTGTCGTAGAGTGTTTCTCAATCGCATCCAACGATCGACAGCGTCCTCTCTCTGCCACCACTAATGCCTCTGGATGACGGCCTAATTCTGAAAATAATCTCACATTAGAAAACTTAAACAATATTAGAAAATTTATTTTATTGTATAGCGCGCTCTACCACACTTGCGCCATTATTAAAATACTCGCCCGTCCACTGTCAAGCCCTTGCAGACACCGAATAATTTAAAATTGTCTGGACCGGGAATCGAACTCGATACCCTTCACTTCATTTATGGTAGAATTATAAAACCTCGTAGCTACGAGATTCTCAAAATATATATAAATATCAAAAATATTTCCAAAATTATCAAGTGATAGAATTTAAGATGACATTATTTTTACTCTACTTCTTTCGTCCACATCGCTCCTAATTTTTCGCCTCCGGTAATTTTGTTGTATTTATTAATTATTGCCATCGTATTCTAATATGTAAAGTCATTACATCGTGCCATTATTAATTATGTAAATTCAACCTAAAATTAAAAACTAAAAATAAAATACTTTTGATTTTTATTAAATTACATCCAACTATGAAAATGAACACCAGTTTTGTAAAATCATATTAAATAGTTAAAGTTTCTTACCAACTAATACTCTTTGTAGAGCGTGCTGAGTTGAAGTATAAAGCGCTAACACTTTTCGGTCTCTCTGCTTCTCGTTACCAGACTCCAGCACGGTAAGAGCAGCATGCAATTGTTCTTTTGCCTCTTCAAGTTCTCCTGACGCCCATAGCGCGAAACCGAGTCTATGGCGAACTCTGGCCTGAACATTTTCATCAAGTTTTATTTATTGTGAGAAGATTTTAACTATTGAAAATAATATCAGAACTATAGTAGGTTACCGCCCGAGTCTTTTTGTTTTATATTTACCTCTTCGTCAGCATCATCTAGCCCTTCAGTGGCTGCAAGCGCTTGTCTCAAATAAGATACAGCGCTGCCACATGCCTCCATAGCCAAGTGAGCTCTGCCCAAATCTGCCAAGGAGTGAGCCCGACCACGTGCGTCACCTATTTATTCATAAATTTCAAACAATTATTTATTGCAATATAACCAATAGAACCATTTAGAAAACAAAGATGCATGGAAACTTCTGCACAAGCACCAACTGGTACTTTTTAAACTAGCAAACAAAAATAAACAAACTATTGTAAATTTGGCGATAAAAAATCCTCCGAACCAATGGTAACTTTACTATTGTAAAATTTTTGTAATTATATTGTAATTGACTTACAAAAGTCCCCACCATTATGGGGCCTATTTGAATAAAACCTTTTGAATTTTGAGTTTCAATCAATCAAACCTAATAATTTTCTTTGTTTATTAAAATTTTAAAGCAATACTATTTTAAAGCAGTGCTATTTTTTTATCTGAATGTTAATATGCAAAGTATACAACATGAAAGATTATTTAATAATACTTAAACAATGTATATTTTCTATATTTTTAAAATATGTAAATTATTATAATGAGTTTTTACCAGCAGCGGTAGCGTGTCTAAGTCGTGATTCGTGCCAACGTGCAGCCTCTGCGTGCGCGCCCGTCGCCGCGTGCGCAGCGCCCAGACCACCACATGCGCGAGCCTTTAAGGAAAATTAAAAAATCGATTTATTTATAAAAACATTTTCGTCTTGATCTCAATAAATTAATATATATTCTATAGCAGACAATAGAGCAGATGAGTCTCCTATATGGTAAGAGAACATCGCCACCCATGAACAACCGCGTCACATTTCACGCATTGATTCTCCGGCTTTTAAGCCGGGCCTCAGATATCCTCACTCACTCGGCGAAACATAGTACAAGTACAGTTTCACGCTGAGTATTCTGCGAGCGCATGGTATCACTTCGAACGATTCGGCCCAATAAGTGCATCCGCATATTCTTCAGCATAGCTCTCCCACGGGTGTAACAGTATTAAGACACTCGCCTGGCCACTGTCAAGCCCTTCCAGAGATCGAATAAATTAAATTATAATTGTCCGGACCGGGGTTCGAACCCGATACCTCTCGCGTCATGGTACACTTTTAAAACCATTAAGCTACGAGGCTCAACTTCAAGATCATGACCATATTTATCCGTTTCACAGCGGTTTGAGAGCAATCGTTATGCGTTAATAAACCACACAATAAAAATAATGTCTTTGGTTGGCTGTATGCAAGTTATATTTATTTCTAGTTGAATTGGTAACCATGGAAACGTTGCATTAAATATATAGAATCTATTTAAATAGTTATGTAGATAAGTTCTAAGCAATTCTTCAAACTTACTTGTAAGTGCGTAAGCCCAAGCCGATGCGCTAGTTCAAGTTCGGCGCGGTGATGTCTTATGGCTGTGGAATGTTCTCCAAGCGCTTGATGAGCCACGCCAAGAGAATGACACGCTTCCGCTTCCATTATTTGATTGTTTAATTCCCTAAAAAATAAAAAAAATATAAGTGGAGAACCATGTAAGAGCCATGCTGAAGCATATACTGACGCACTAATTGGGCCGGCTAGTCCGAAGTGATACCACGGGAACACAGAATACTCAGCGTGTAACGGTACTTGTACTATGTTTCGCAGAGTGAGTGAGGATGTCGGAGGACCTTAAGTACCGCTTGAGCAGCGTAAAAAGCCGACAACACAACCAATGCGCGGATTATATGCCAAGCGCGGTTATCCATGGGCGACTTTGTTTTCTTACCATATAAGAGACCCTACTCCGTTGTCCGCTATACTATATAAAAAAGGTTAAATTCATCTCAAAGAACTCCCCACAGAACCTATTCATAGAAATACTAACAACAATTTATGTCTTAAAATCACTTGGTATTGAAGAAATACTTGACTTATTATTTTGCAGTAATAAAAATCGCAACGAAATTTGCATGATATTCTTACTTAGCGATATTCTTCTGATGCTCCAAACAAGATACAGCCTGCTCTAAATTGTTGAGTGAAATGTGCAATGCGCCGAGTTCACCATACGCCTGCGCCTTGGCTTCTGGTATACCCAGTTCATGAGATACAACCAGACGTTTCTCCAGACATACCAACGCTTGTTGTAGATTACCTACGGATCTAAAATTAGAGTTCTATATTAAAATATTTCAGAAAAATATCCGCCCGTGAAATCACCCGTGGAAGAGCTATGTTGCTAATTAAGAAGCTAATTAAGAAGGCTCGTCCGAAGTGGTACCGGCCCACAGAATATAACTGTGAAACTGTACTATATGCTCTTTTCCCGAGTTAGTATGTCGAATGTCCTTAAATTTATTCCGTTAAAGCGGCGTAAACAGTTGGCAACAATGTTGCGCATTTGTCCTTGGGCGGTGGTGATTTCTTACCCTAGACCCGACTGCTCTATTGTCCGCTATAACATTTCTGCTATGAAACATTGAAATTTGTAGTAATACTTTGAAACTTTAAGTTCTTCAAGAACGTCTAGTACGTTTGAAGTACTACGTGAACATTTAGTAAGAAAATGATTAAATGAACTGAAAAGAAGCTATTTTCCGTATCAACATACTTGTGGCTCAATCCCAAGCCTCGGTAGGCGCGTTCCTGCTCTCTTGTGTTGTTAAGTTTGAGGGCGGCCGTTAGATGTCGCTCGTGGTACTTGACGGCTTCGTCCGGGTCGCCGAGTGCGTCATAGCAATCACCAAGAGAGCCAAGTGCCCGCGCCTTGTCCAATTGACAAGTTGGCGTGCAAATACGTTCCAGGATTGCCAGTTGCTAACAAAAAATTTGACGATATAACTAAAATGAAGTTGGAGGATACTATTATTATATTTCGGTGTAATCAAAACTGTAAAATTATTCAATATTATATTTCTACAATGTTAATAATTAAATGTTATTAAATTTATAAATTATCAACAAAAAATGATTCAAAAAAAGTGTTGCTATCCCTTTAAGGCCGGAAAGTCACCGGCGTCTCTCCAAGGCTAGGAGTGTCCATGTGCGTTTTATTCTGCTCGTTTGCCACCATTTCTATAAAATAAAAAACTATGAACGCATACCTGTTCCAAATATCCAATGGCATCTTCATAGTGTCCCATATTGAGTTTGGCGATTCCCAAATTACCGTAAGCCTGTGCCTCTAAAGCACAATCTTGCAGCTCTTGCGCTCTTTCTAACTGCTCCTATTAAGAAATATTTATTTTATCAATACGAATATATATTTAGTTTCCTAATGAAACATTTAAAAACATGACAATAATTTTTTTTTATTTAATGTAGGGCCAACAATTTGTAAATTTACACACTAACTGATATCATCATCGTAACGAATGAATTAAATTAAGAAAATACCACAATAAAGCCAAGATATAAAATAATTTGTTGAGTTATTTTGAATTAGAAAAAAGACCTTTTCTCGGTCTTTGTTACATACTCTGTAGCACCTAGCGGCGTGTGAATAGTGTCCAAGCGCCATGTGAACAGCTCCTAGATGCGAATGGGCGCGGGCTTCACCAGCCGCGTCACCGGCTTCTTGCCGCAATGTTAGCTCCTGTATAATTGTTTCTAATATATAATTATATATTATACATACACTAAGATGCCACAAGCCGAAATGTTTTAAAAAAACGTAATCTTGGAGCACAGTTACATTTTTATAAGTTCTCTGTACACGTTAGCAGATGGTCCAATATTTAATGCGTCAATCGCAATAATAATCGCATTTGCGGATACTGATTCAATACTGTGCCAGCTGTCATTTTTTTCAAAAATATATTTCAGCTTATTTATGACAAAACTTTTACTTTAAACTCATTAGTAGTTCGAGGTATGTTTTGTATTATATGATGATTTAAGTGCCAGTTTTAATGATTCATATTTTATGAATTAGCAAGCTCAAGTGGCAATGGGCAGGCCACATCGCACGTAGAGCGGATGGCCGAAGCGGCCGAAAACTGTTAGTGGAGACCACGGACCGGCAAGCGCAGCGTGGGACATCCACCCACAAGGTGGACAGACGACCTCATAAAGGTCGCCGGGAGACGATAGATGCAAGTCGCCTCCGACATGTAATCATGGAGGACCAAAGGAAAGGCCTATGTCCAGCAGTGGATGTCTTATGGCTTTACCGATGATGATGATGATGAATACATACTTGAGTATGGTGTCCCAAAGCAGCGTCTAATCTTCTCTGCAGCCTTCTCGCGAGTCCCAAAGCACCACACGCTGCGGCTTCAAGTGAACGATCGCGAGCCTGTAAATATGAAACACATATGCAGCTGATAGCAGTATAACATAATACAACCAATATCATAACTCTCCATCTCTCATTATTATATATTTCATCAGAATAAGTTCAGAAGTTTACTCGTGCATATCTAAAATACGTGCGCAACTAACATCTTCGTTTTAGTTATTCTATTTATATTTCTTTAAATCAACTTTATATTACATAACTTACTGAATTTGGTGTATGTTAGTGTTATATTGAGAGATCTTGTTAGACAAGATAAAATGAGTGTATCAGACCAACCTGTCTAGCAAACCCGAGTTGTCGTTGGTACATTTTAACAGCCTCTTCCACGTCACCCATTTTGATAAGTACGTCTCCGATATTGCCCAAGGCTCTGAACTTGCCCTGCAGGTGCTGAGTCATGTGCGCGATTGCTAGGAAGTACTTCTGACATTCGAGGGCTGTCTCCAAGTTCCCTAAGGCAAGGTGTGCCAGCCCTAAGTTGCAGTAAGCTCTGCCCATGTTCATCTTGTCTTGTAAATCTTTGGCGAGTGACAAATCTTGGTCATAATATCTGTAAATCACGATTACCTTTAAATGTTATCATTATCATACGTATACGTATGTCATATCAAGACACGTGTATTTTTATGCTAAATTTTAAGCAAAGTTTTAATAAATATATAACTACCGTTTTTATAAAGGAATCAACAATAAACTGTCAATTTTTAATGAGGTTATAGAATTTGGCAAAATTAACTAGCTTCGCTCAAACTCTGCTCGATTTTAACATATTTATTTTGAAATCTTAGAAAACTGCAGGATTAACACAGAATACTCAACGTGAAATGGTAGTTGCTTGAATCGGTGCTTCTACTGTGTTTCGCTGCGTGAGTCATATCGGAGGCGTTTAAAAATGCTGCTCAAGTGGCGTGAAAAGCCGGCAACACAAACAATGCATAGACTGTGGTGCGGTTCTTGATGGGCGGTGGTGTTGTCTTTCCATATGGAAGAGCAACCTTCTCCGTTTTCCGTTATACAGAATTTTAACAGAGTTTATTATAAAGAAATGTACCTTACAGCTTCCCTATAGTTGCCCAAGCAATAGTGGGCGTATCCTAGAAAGTGGCAAGCTTTAGCTTCTGCCGTGACGTCTCCAAGCTCTTGGGAGAGCATTAAATGCTGTTCGTAATAAGGTACGGCTTGGGCGAATTCTCCCCGCGATGAAAGACAGTTGCCAAGGTTGAGAAGAGCACAAGCTTCGCCCGCGGCATCTTTTAGTTCTCGAGCAATGCCTGTAAAATATATATATTTATACATATTATATATATATAATAGAAAGATGACAAGATGTCATGATATTGTTTTGTTAGAAAAATTTTTTTAGGAATTAATAATTTCGAATTATTATTAATGTAATATAATAATTATAAAATAATAGTGTAGGTACATAATTAGATCCTTTTATTTAATTAACCATGAAATAATATTAATTAGGAGAAAACCTATTTAAAACTATTAATTTGAGAATATCATTGCACATTAAATATTATGCTCTTCACCACCAAATTCGCATTACTGTGTGTACTACACACAGATATACATACAGCCTGTAACATATAGACATACAGATTTTGTGTTGACGCATCTTTAGTTATTATATGTAAAGTGATGCAACTTATAAATATGTGATGAAAACATTTCTTTTAACTTTTCTGATTTTAATACATCATTTACTTTATTATTTATTACTAGAATATACAATGGCCAAAACTTACTAGCAAATGTATCAAACAAAACATATAGTGATCTAATAATCTCTTACCCAAATGTGCCCTATAATGGAAAAGTGCCATGTCGTGTGCTCCTAACGCTTGGTAAGCCACCGCCAAGTTCCCATGTGTTGAAGCTTCAGAACTTCTATCATGAACTTCCTTGGATATAGTCAGCTCTTGTTTGTGGTATTTAATAGCTTGTTCGTAGAACCCGGCTGCAGAATATGCGTTTCCTATATTTCCATATGCACGACCCATGCCAGCTTTGTCCTTGAACCAGAGAAATAACGCATTAATCATATAAAAATCTTTACTTCCCTTATATTAAACATTAACAACTCTTTGAAACATCCTAATGTACTTCTCCATACCTTAGCATTTAAAATAGAATAAATTTTAAAATTTCTCTGGCACTAATAATAAGTTTTAATATAATAATAAGAAAAGTTCTTATCACGTGGCTTTAGAAGCCTAGTTTATTTCTATTGGAATACCAACCTGAAGTTGTCTGGCGATTGATAAGTGTGCTTGATGCAGTTTGAGGGCAGCATCATGCTCCCCAAGTAATTGATACACGATGCCTAAGTTTGAACAGGCTCGACCTTCACCGACCTATAATGTAAATAGTTAAGTAAAACTTATATATTTTAAATGGTGTTTTCTAGGGCCACGTGAATGGTTAACCTTTTTCTAGTTACAAAAGGGAAAGGCAGCAACCATAAACAACCTGCAACTATTCCCTACCGAACCATTTTTCAAATTGTATTTATAATAAATTAGGAAAACATAACAAGAAAATACCTTGTCTCTTGCAGCAAGTGCAACATCGAGTTGTCTTTCATGCCATTTCTTTGCCTGAGCATAGTCGCCGGCGCACCTAGAATATCAAAAAGAGGGTGTTTTTTGCTATAATCAACATAAATATATTGAAATGATAGAGAGGCAAATTAACAAAAAACTTAAAGATTAAAAATAAGATACTTTATTTATCAATTAGGATTTTACAATCACTTTTCAACGTCATTGACTCTAATACCGGTTCCAAGCCTACTCAGACCTGGGCAGAACCGGCGAAACCAACTCAGCGGAACTGTTTAGGTCATTTAATTTGTTTTAAAATTTATTCGTTTATATAAAGGGGAGAATATTGGTACCTTGCTGCATGGCCAAGTCCTGCGTAGGCTCTAGCTTCAATAGCTCGATCTCCTAGATTCTGAGCGATCCTCAATACATTTTCATGATATGCTATAGCTTGAGTGAAGTTTCTTCTATAGTGGTATGACGAACCAAGATTCGAATAAGCGCGGGCTTCTTCCACCTTGAAAACGATTACATTTCTACAATTGTACATTAACTGTGTAATTTATTTACTCATTTTTCATAACTTAGTCTAATTGAAAGAGTTGCGGATGATGGAGAGATAAAAAAAGATGTTTGTTTTATATGGTTGGTAAGGTAATTAACAAATTTAGAGAAACGCATGTCATTTATATTTAATTAATCAATTTAGTAGCTTGAAACGTATAATTAACATAAAGTTCACAAAAAAAATAATTATTATGATTGAATACAAAGTAATAATACCTGATCCCCAAGTCGTCTAGCAAGCCTTAAATGCTGCGTATGGCAATCCACGGCCGAATCGAACTCTCCCATGGCCAAATAAACCGCGCCAACATTCCCGATCTCTCTCGCCTCTTGTAATCTATCGCCCATCTGTTTAACTAGCTGCACGCATTGTTTGTGGCTGGCTAGTGCATTCGGATAGTCGCCAATGGCCGTATAAACGTGGCCTAGAGAAGTCAGAGCGGCTGCCGCTGCTTGGGTGTCCTAAAATTGAACACAATATATAGAGGCATGAATAGCTTGGAACAAATTTAATAAATAATTTAATAGACTATATAAAATAAATAGTTTTTTAAATAAAATAGTTCTACTTTGTTTCCATAAAGCCATAAAATGCAACTCCCTGTTGACTGAAAGCAAACAAAGGGATAAAGAACAAATAAAGGAACGATTAGAATGCGCCGCATCCTTTCCACTGAGGAAATGGATGACAAAAGGAAAAAATATCTGATGACAGACCGCCGAAGGGCTCTTTGTCTTGGGGAAATGAGTTAGTGATGTGAGATTTGTATCGATGTATTTTTTGTTTCAATAAATTTATTCAAACGAAAGGGGCTCACTTTCAAGGTTAGCATACGGATGCTATTAAATCACTTGAATGGGCAAAATATTCAAATCAAGGTAAGATATACTCTTGAAGCACAGTCTATATATAACGGTTACAGTACTTGAAATATCTGTTGGTAAAGTACGTGATTGATGTATATGTCTTACTATATTATAGTAAGTTTGTATAAATTGAGTGCGATTTAGGAGAATATGTTACTGCTTTCAATAAATACAAACGTTAACGCATCCGTAGCTCTGCAAGGGCTACGGGTGTCTATGGGCGAAAGACCGCTTGCCGTAAGTGAGCTTGCAGCTCGTTTGATACCATTTAAATAAAAAAAATTAAAATACCTTTACGTATGTAAAAACAGACATACAATTAATCTAACCGGATTTATTACAGTCCGAGTAAATACGGCAAATAAGTCGTTAGTAAAGATATGCATTTATTTTTGTCTTTAATTGCCGACGATAAAAATAAATCGATAAGACGATATCGACATTAAAAGGCCGCACTGCACTACCCAGTTGGGTCGCAGTAATCTAGCTAATTAAGTATGTGCAACATGATACGATACACCGACGATTTACATATTGACTCGATCTCGGCTGGACGTTTTCCAACTATAATAGTTTGGCTCTCGAGCCTGGCTTCTGTCAGGCTGCATTGCATTCCTTGGCCACGTACCTGCGACATTGTATGTGGTTATAATAAATACTCCAGCTACTTGAATGAACTCCGCGTTTATCAACCTTTATTATTCCTTGTGCAGCTTGTTACTCGAGTGTTATTTGTAGACAATGCGATACACGCATTCTGTTTTAGTATCGGTATGTTGTTTCAATGCCAATTCCAAGAGATGAGCGATTTTCGAGAGCCTCGTATTTCAATGGTTTTAAAAGTGTTCCATGAAGCGCGAGGTATCGGGTTCGAATCCCGGTCCGGACAGTTATAATTTATTCGGTCTCTGGTAGGGCTTGACAGTGGCCGGGTGAGTGTCGCAATACTGTCGCACCCGTGGAAGAGCCATGCTGAGGCATATGCTGTCGCACTAGTTGGGCCGGCTAGTCCGAAGTGATAGCATGTGCTCACAGAATACTCAGCGTGAAACGATACTTTTACTGTGTTTCGCAGAGTGAGTGAGGATATCGGAGGCTCTTAAAAGTGCAATGCGCGAACTGTGGAAAATGGCGCGCTTGTTCATGGGCGGCTGTGTTCTCTTACCATATAGGAGACCCACCTGCTTAGCTGTTCGATAAAGAATAAAAAAAGATACGAAATTTAATAGAAAAAAATATATTTCTCAAAAGTTTTCAAACATTGAAATTTTGTTTTGATACTTTTAACATGCTCAAAAGATTAACGACTTTTATTTGCCCCTTTTATATGATTTATCTATAGTAAAGCAGTTTTAAATGTTGATTATTTTAATTGTAGCAATAAAGTCTAAATGTCTTTCCTACAATGATTGCTAAATGTTCTCCGAATGTGGCGAGTGTAAAACTAATTATGGAGACTAGAGGAAAGTAGCGAATGCTAAACCCGTTTACGTTACACGATCATATATAAAGCTTTCACCTATAAAGTTAAAAAACATTACGCAGAAATTATAAGTTCTAAATGCTAAAATTCATACTTAATGAATCAGTTTTGTGAACAAGACCACAGAGTAATTTAAGTCTATTTTAATAAGTAAATTTCGAATCGGAGGGCAGTTCTATAAAAAAACAATATATATTAGTTTTCTTATAACTCTCATAACGCGAACATTTCTCAACGCTATACACAATACGATATCAAATTATAACCGACATAAAGGTAAATAAATCTGTAAATGGAGCCCTTTTATATAGTTTTTCAAAGTCAGGCTCGATTCTAAAAATATCATATTACTGACAAATCCTCACCTCAGCTACCATTTCTCGGTTACTTTAAGTTTTTGCCGGCCGCCATTCGGTTGGAACGCGTAAAATATTTTTACGAGTATTTGTTCCGAAGACTGTTCCATATGTGGCACTGTTCACATTGTACGCAGTAATAAAACTTGAACTATTTATTTTACTTCACATAACTCGTTTGTTTTATGTCTTTAGCGCGACTCCCATAAGCGTATAGGATTAGCTATTAGCGTATTCTTTTATTCGTTTATAGGTATTACATTTCGTAAATCTCACAAAATTTGTTATTAACATATAAAAGTTTCAGAGATTACATCCACATATGTAAAAGATAATACGGATCTTTGATTATTTCTAAAATAATATATTTAATAGTTTACTGAAATTATTTTACTTATAAAGCCTACATCAACGAACAGATATCAAATAATTGTGCTATTAATGATAAAAAAATTTTATGAAGGTATTCGAAGTCACACTCATATGTTTTTTAATATTTAACTGGTCCTCGTGAAGTTTATATCTTTGTATTATTTTACTGTTATTTCTAACTTCATCTTAGTTTTTGTGTAAACTACGATTATGTTGAGTTAAAATTAAAAAAAGATTGCTTTTAGTTTTTGCCTGAAAATTTTCGATATTGTAAACCAGATGTTTATATTAAGGAAAATAAATAATTATACATTTTAGTTATGTTACACTAAGTGATAAGCAA
>DWCF01000901.1:0-36860 GCA_018230265.1 Delias oraia
TCTTTCCATCGTGTGGCGGGACGTCCCACTCTGCGTTTTCCGGTACGCGGTCGCCACTCGAGAACCTTTCTTCCCAATCATAATATTTTTAATAATAATAAATTAGTATTGATTTTTCTTAACAATTATATTAATTGAAGTATGTTGTTTGATTATACCTTATTAGTTTGTAAATTTATTTTAATTACAATTTAGGTAATCTTGTTTGTTAAAAATCAATAATCCTAATTATCGTTTAATAATGTCAATCTAAATTTACACGTTTTAATAATAGTATGTTAATTTCATGTATTATTAGTACGATTTTGGTGTAAATTATTTCCGCTTAAAGGCGTAAAAAGCCGGCAACACAACCAATGCGCCGAGTGTGACGCGGTTTTCCATGGGCGGCCCTGTTTTTACCATATAAGAGATTGCTGCTCCTTTGACCGCTATAATAATCTATAATATTTTTTACATATCTGATGTAGCTATACAAATAAATATCTTACTTGATTAATGTAACGTGTCTGTCTGGTTGTATTGAGATATAAGAGTTTGTTTTAGCATTCAAGTAGAAACTGGAATATCTTGTATTTTTACTTGAAATTTTAAATTATTAATCCAAAAACGATTATTACAAGCAGCCACTGGTGATATTTGTATTCTTACCTTGAATGCGGGTTTATAATGCGGGGTTGGAAAAAAATTACCGTCACATGTTTCGGTTACGCGTCACATTTTAATAAACGTTCCGTTTCTTGAAACAATTTTTTGAATATCTTATCACTCAAATTTATATTTAGAGTTACATAAACGGAAAGTTTCCGCTTTAGCAAAGTTAGGCGAACGGTTTTACCAAAGTTAGCAAATCTAGTTGTAAAAAAATTAGCATATACACATCTTGGGGAATGATGAATGAATAATTATAAAATCATAGAAAAAATTTTATACAACCGATATTAAAATGCTGTAATTAAACATTAATAACATTTATTAATTACAAAATAATACTCATTATATTATAATGAATAATAAGTTACTATTTTTTTAATTTCGACGCCAAATGGAACTTTTTAGAAATCTTTATCCATTTTTTATAAAGTTAAAGACTACAAATTCCAAAGTCCTAATTTTTTATGGTATTGTGTGTAACGGAGCAAGCGAGGCTTCTTTATTGTAAGAGATTCCTGCCGCCCATGGACAACCGTGCCACAATCCGCAGTTTGGTTGTCTTGCCAGATTTTACGCCGTGTAATATTCTATATAAACATATATATATATATAAAATATTACCCTTTTTATTTCAGCAGTTTTGAAGTTTAGATATAATATGAGACATTTTAGGCACTATTAGTCTTTTCTATTATGAACAATTATGAACAGTGTGTTGTAAAGTAAAATGTTCAAATTATAAAAATCATAAAATAGTTTTGGTTTATAGTTAATTTCCGTGTAAAATATTCATACAGGTAAAGCCAAAGTTAAAAAGGCTTTTAGCATTAAGCGTTCATCAATGAGAACTTTGTTATTAACGAATTCAATAACTCACATTGTTTTTTAAAAGTTCGCCGTCTACCTAAAAGCATTATCTTAAACGAGGTTATTGAATCATTCGACTTCTGCAACTTTCGGTTGAAACTTGGAACTTTTGAACTAACTAAAATATAGCGACTAGATTTAATTGAGTCAAGTTTTATGTAAACTTTGTCTTAAGAAACAGTAATCAGTTTCAGTACATAAAGTATAAGCCACTCGAATGAATTACTTTGTTCTTAAAGCTATTTTAGACAAGACGGTCGCACTTTTTATAAAAATTTGGCGACAAAGGAGCAGGGAACACTTAATATAAGTGGTCCAATCCACCCAGGAGCAACCCAGTCAATATCGGAGATCGAGTAAAATTATAATTGCTCGGACCGTGATTCGAACCCAATACCTCTCGCTTCATGGTAGACATGGTTCATATGTTATTATTCATGGTAGATAAAACCAGTTAGTTACGAGGCTCTATGCCCGCTTTATCATAAAAAAGCAATTTTTTGCAAAATACCTAAAACCTTTTTACACTACGTGAATAGAATCTTACATTCAAATGGGACTTATATTAATTCCAAGTCTGAATAGATTTATCTCAAAAACAGCTCAGAATGCCACATAACTCAGAACCAGGATAGAATCAGACAAATCCTTTATGAAAAGTTCCTATCTGGTTAGGGCCTTTTTGAGAGTAATAAAATGACTTTTATATTTGATTTGTTTATAAAAAATGAGAGGCAAAAAAGCTGCAGGAGACTGCGGGTCTCCTCTATGGTAAGAGATCTCCGCCGCACGTGGACAATCGCGCCATAATACGTGATTTTGCTGCGTTGCCGGCTTTTAACGCCGCTTAAACAGTATAAATTCAAGAAACTCCGATATCCTCTCTATTATCGGTATTCTGTATTGTCAATGGACACCTATAAATCCACTTACGCCACAGATTCGTTACAGGCCTGCCGCTATATTTTAAAAATCTCCAAGACGTAATAGTTTGGGAAAACATCTACAGGAAACTGATTCTACAGAGTGGTGGTGTATGGCAGTTTTTTTTTATATTTCCAATAGGCTTTTTTAATGCATGTTTAAAGTTGTAATTTTTTTGTTTAAGGTAAAATATACGAACGGCGTGTTCAATGCATATATGCGTTATATAAGGTATTCTTTTTTGTAATTAAAATTGCTGTAGTTCTTTTAATCATTTTTATTTTTATATTGAAATATTTGTGCCGCAATTTTAAAAATGAAACAGTATATTTTTGTATAGTATATTGACAATGGAGCAGGTGGGTATCATATATGTCAGTGGGTTCCGCTGTATTTTTTTTAATGGAATCGGTCGCAAAGTAGCAGGAAACTCACATAGGGTAAGCGATCCTCCGCCCATTGACACCTCAAGCACTTGGAGAGACGTGGTTGCGGTGCCGACCTTTAAGAAATATGTACGCTCTTTTCTTTATGGTCTCCAAGTCGTATTGGTTTGTATATATTTCTGTTGACATCAGATTCCACAGAAAAAGAATTAAAAATATATAATATAATATAATGCATAATTTAAAAAATTAATACTTATTTTTTTTCTATTCTATTCCGTCCGTGCCTGAAATATATTGGGGATCACTGTTATATGGTAAGTGAACACCGCCGCCCATGGACAATCACGCCACAATCCACGCTTTGGTGTTGTTGCTGTTTTTACGATGCGGTATAAATTCAAGAGCTTCTGATATCTTTCATAT
The DNA here is from genome assembly GCA_018230265.1 of Delias oraia. NCBI lineage: Eukaryota > Metazoa > Arthropoda > Insecta > Lepidoptera > Pieridae > Delias > Delias oraia. The sequence continues at coordinate 3,258 of DWCF01000901.1, forward strand.
TTATATGAATAATATTTTTGGTATATTTAAATGTTAAAAATATAGTGGCATTTTGCGTTGGTAATAGCTTTAAATATTACGTTCGAAATGTCCCATTAAGATTTCTACCGGCCGTAAAAAGCGCTGATCGCAGTTAAAATAACGAAGATTACGGAATAATTTCCCAACAACCAATTTCGTAGGAATGGACAATTTTAGACGAAATTTCATGAATATTATATCATACTCTGGAGATGACTAAAATACACACAAAATATAGATATATACGAGTATATATGTGTATATCTATATAGGAGAGTGAGAGAGAAATATATATATAAATATCTCTCTTTATATTTAGATATATATAATATAAAGAAAGAGAAGAAATCTCTTTCTTTCATTGTCACGACAGTGTTGGGTAACTTTTCTGTTCTGATTATATTTATATATAGGTATACATTCATATTATAAATTTATCAGCGAACTTTTTCACCAATTGGGCCAGCTAATAACAACGTGAAGTATTCTTGTAGTGTTACTTTCTCCGGGTGAATGGAATTACCAGATGCCCTTCAAGTATCGTTTCGATCAATCAATTCGAAACGTAAACACGCGCCAAACACCAATACCAATATATTATATTATTATAAAATGTTACTAAGTTAATTTCAAATAACTAGAAATTATATATATATATTCCACGTAGAAATTAATCTAAGTGATAAAATTTAGGCAGAAGAAAGAAAAGGAATTAGATAAGCCACATAATACAATTATAATAATTTACAGTGAAACACACTTTTCCATTTTATGCTTGAGTTTTTCTTTAATACGACGTCTAAGCGTAAATCTGGCAGATGAGTATGGGAGGATAAACCAACATAATCGAGACAGGAAATTTCATTTTCTACTACATTACACTGATGGTATGGTTAGATCTTTGTGAGAAAATCACATAGGGTGTTAAAGTGAAATTCAAAATCTTCATATACAATGCAATACTTTGGCTATCGCAATATTTTATGGGTGAACATTTAAACATTTATTTTTATCTAAGAGCCTCGTAGCTTAATATTTTTAAAAGTCCGCACAATTATAATTTATTTTATAAATTATAAGGCGTAAAAAGCCACCAACACAACCAATGTGCGGAATATAGCGCAGTTGTTTATGGGTGGCGGTGTTCACTTACCAAAAAAGAGACCCACCTGCTCCATTATCCGCTATAGAATAAAAAAATGACTATTTATATTACTATACAAATAAATTTAGTCACAATTTTTTTTAATATCGAATTACTTTTTTTACTGACAAGAGATTCACTTATTGTTGTGTTCAAGTTGTCTTATTCAATTTACTTAGAATATATGCACTCGTAAGTTTATCAAATCCAGTTCTTTTATATTTTAAGAAAAATATACGTGAACTTAAAAAGAATTCGGAGTGCCACAAACATAACATGCGCCATTAAAGTAATATATTGTACGAAGCATTTGACTGCGCAAAATAATTGATTTTATGGCATCTGTATATGTTTTTATACCGTAATCCCAGGCGAGGTGGAACAGTTACCATTAAATTAATTTTATTTTAGCAGTAATAAATTTATAAAAATTATACCAGCAGTTGAGGGTTCTTTCAATTGGTATCATTCTCGAAACAAATTGTAACCTAAGTACTTGGTTATTAAAATATTACGACATTTATTTATTATAACAGACTTGCTGTCGGAGCGCTGACTGGTCATGCTCATCTTCATCATAACTCCTTAATAAATATTTATACACGCTGGGTGTTACAGACAGTCGTTTGTGCAGAGCTTGCATGTAATATACAGGACGCGGCACCTCGGGACACCGGTGTCGTTGCAGGAGGTAGCCGGAAACGAAAAGAACCTGCACTCCTGAGCGTCCTCCAGGAACTAGGCTGGCATGAATGATGCCACCGGCTCTTTCACGCAAACTAGGCGCAATAATGTCGTCGAGTTGCGGAAACCAGCCCATCTTACAATTACAATTACAATTAACAGTCTAGTAGCTAGTGGTTTTAAGAGTCTACCATGAAGCGAGAGGTATCCGCTTCGAATCGCGCTACGGACAATTATAATTTCATTTATAATTTATGAGGTCTCTGGATGGGTTGAACAGTAGCCGGGCGTGAGCATAAATATTTTTTACAGCGTGGGAGACCCATATTGACGCACAAAATTTGCCCCCGTTATCCGCCAAATCATAAAACAGTATTGAAAAGGACCATAAATTTTGTTCCTTTCAAACTAGTTTATATTTATATCAAAGAGGATAAAGCTATATATTTAGAGATAAATTTTGTTTTGAATGGGGTAGGACCTGGTAGCCATGACTTCTCTTTTTTTAGAAACATCCTCTAGGTTTTTACTTATACTTGATCCTTTTTTTATTTATTTTTTTTTACTTAGGGATTAGAAAATCTCTTCTAAACGGATGTTGTGAGTAGAATTACTAAAATGTATGCGGTATTGTAAAAGAGAGTCAAGTAAAATATTTGTAAGGATATGACTGAGCGGGGTAAAACTCCAAGTATAAAAGAATGATATTCAGTGTTTAGTAAAAGACGGCAGTCACTAATTCTGATGAAGGACGTACGTCTTTTTTTCTTGTATTTTCAATTGAATACATATAATTTGAACCTGTTCCGTGGATTCCTTTTAAGTATTTACATCTTACTAGTAACACACATATAGGTTACTTTGTTATATAGAGTCTTTCCAATGTATCTAGAAAGTTTATATAATAACCTGAAAATGATGGTATTACGCAGATTAGCGCGTAAAACCAAACAAACTTCATTATATTAGAATATATCGACGCTCCATTGGCAATAAATCATCGACTTATTTTATCGAGATTATTTTATGTAAGCTAGAATGTTATCGATTGCTCTACATTTTGAAGGACGGTAGCACATAATTTTCAATTTTATATTTCAGTTTTGATAGGAACAACGAGTACTGAACAACGAAGGTATGCATAGAAGTCCAAGGGGGTCCTATGTCCAGCAGTGGTCCTATTACGGCTGAAATGATGATGATGATGATTTAAGTGTTCGACTACGTTTTAAGTAAATTCGGAGAACCTTGTAGCTAAGTGACAATAATAGATCTATCATGAAACGAAAGGTATCGAGATTGATTCCCGGTCCGGCAATTATAAATTAAATTATAATTTATATTATATTATTCGGTGTCTTAAAGGGATTCACAGTGGCCGGGCAAGTATGTTAATACTGTCACACTCATGGGAGAGCCATGCTGAAGCATATGCTGATGCACGAATTGGGCGGGCTCGTCCGAAGTAATACCACGGGCTCACAGAGTACTAAGCGTGAAGTAGGCTTGTACTTGAATCGGTGCCTCTACTGTTTCGCTCAGTGAGTGAGGATATCGGAGGCTCTTAAAAATGCCGCTTAAGCCGGCACACAACCAATGCGTAGGCTGTGGCGCGGTTGTCCATGGGTGGCGGTGTTCTCTTACCATATAGAAGAGCCACCTGCTCCATTCCTCCTCCTCCTCTATACTAAAAAAAGTAAATAAGTGAAATAAAGAGATTTATGTGTTGTTTTTCTTTTAGAGCAACGCAATTTTGGTTTTTATTTTATTACAACTAGTACCAGTGAAGACACTATAACTGTAGCTGAAAAACACATTATATTTATTTTAAAAGTTTCAATACATATTTTATTTAGCACAAACTTGCGTGACAGGCGTAACTGCGCTGGTGAACCTGTCAGGTACATCCCAGCATGTATGAAGTACTTTTATCTCTTTTGTTTATAATTGGCGATTGAAAATACCAAAATAAGCCAAATATTTGTGTTTGTAGTGGTTCATGGTCTGCGATTATCTCTTACTATATAAGGGACCCCACCTGCTCCATTGTCCGCTATGCCATAAAAAGAGCCATTTCGGTTGTAAGTTTAAATAAATCTGAGAAGCTTAGAAGCCAAAGGTATCGGATTATTATTGGGTTTTTGTAAGGGCTTGACAGTGGCCGGGTGAGTGTTTTAACACGGTTATACTCATGACCCACTAATTGAGCCGACTCATCTGAAGTTATACCACGGCCTCACATAATACCAGCGTAACACAGTTCTTGTCCTGTGTTGAGTAAGTGAGGTTATCAGGACTCTTGAAGTTATATCGCATAAGCGGGGCAAAAAGCCGGCGAAACAACTAAAGCGAGGATATTGACACGGTTAGGCGGCGGTGTTTTTTTTTTTGGGATCACTCGATCTGTTGTTCGCTATACCATAGCCAAGCTAAGAAACTCGATCGCGTTGGCATTTTTTCTTACCACGTACGCAAATCAAAATATTTGAATTAAAGTAGATAATTTCCCAGCAATATGATTCAAATGATGAAGTTTCATAATTTTTATTTATGCTTAAGGAATATTAATCTACATGGGTTGGAAAATTTAATTCTCAAGTAAGTTGGTTAAAATTCGCAGACACAAAACGACATAGACCTCAAACTGAGCAATAATTTATCAAAACGTCAAGTTCGAAATTTAAATTATGTTATTTGATTTTGTTGAGTGAATGACGTTTCAGAAGCACTCGACATCGCAGAATTTAATTAAAAATTAAAAATGGAGATTTTGTTGCGTCTGTAGTTCTGGTAGGAGCAAATAAACCGCGTTGTCAGTTTGTAAAAATCGCTCGGAAACATTTGCCTTTTGAGAGGTGTAGTGACTGCCAAATGTGTTTTGCCTTCGCCAACGTTTTTATTGAAGTTAGACTAGAAATATATAAAATAGATATGTAAGACTAAAATTTTATATTTTCGTTACTTTTTATAATTGTGTTTCTATAATAAGCTACTGTCATAACAAAATATCGACTCAGCCTGGATCGTTGGCGTTGCGAGAGGTTTGATTTTGGATTTTTTTGATTGTGCGTCTCTTGGACTGTGATTCATAGAATACGACTTACAAAAGACTCTTTTTAATATAAACTAAAGAAATATATTTTTTTTAATATACGGACAACGGAGTAGGTGGGTCTCCTATATGGCAAGAGAACACCGCCGCCCATGGACAACCGCGCCACAGTGCGCGAATTGGTTGTGTTGCTGGCTTTTTACGATGCTTAAGCGACATTTTTAAGGGCCTTCGATATCTTCACTCATTCAGCGAAACACAGTACAAGTAACGTTTCACATTGAGTACTCTATGAGTTTAAAAGTTTTCGTAGCATTTTGTATTGAATTTATTGGGAATGTTTTGAAGAGCTGTTTGAATAAAAACCTGTAGCTGATTCACTATCAAAAGTCCAAGTAGATTACAAAGTTCCATATAAATATGTTTGTTTTTTTAAAATGCGCTTTTGGCATTTTATAGCACGCACCATCATTGGTATTTCCAAGCCAATACGAACGTAACTATCCCAAAACGGCCGACAATGCACCTGCGATTCAGACTGGGTTGAAGGTGCCCATGGGTGGAGAATTGCTAATCCTAGATAGGCCTCCTGCTCGTTTTTAATATTGTAAACTACCCTGACGCCTTGTGTTCCAGGTTATATGGAATTTATACCGGTCTCAATAGAATTTTTAATTTAATTTATAATTTGTATTCAGTATTGGAAAACGCATAAATGTGTCTGGGCGAGTCTCTTAACACTTTCTTACTAGCAACGAACTCAGCTGGGGCTATGGATGCTCATGGGCATTGGACCACAAATTATATGTGAGTCCTTCCCCTTAAAAAAAGACCCATTCCTATGTATATGTCGACCATTATTTGTGTCAGCTCGTCCAGAATGATACCACGGGCTTATAGAATACATACGTGAGATAGTTATTTCGCTGAGTGAGTAAAGTCTACCGGAGGCCTATTCAGTTACACGGCTTAAGCGGCAAAAAAATATCTGATTCTAACAAACTAAGGAGTTTTAGTGCGAAATTTATTTTTCACACTATCTCTGAGTTGAGACACGTTTACAAAATCGACCGGTCATCTGTAGCAAAAAGTTTTTTGCGCACTAAAAATCCTCGAAGATTTACGAGTGCGTTGAACGATCATAAAATACTTTTTATATGCAGCCAATACATATCATGTATAACAACGTATATTCAAATGATAAGACGATCAATTTTTGTAATTACGTCAAGAAAAACTCTATGGAAACGTGACAAAATATAAAATCTTATAAAAGTCGTAATAAAATACCTACTTTGATGGTTTGATGATTTTGGAATGATACGAACGTGACGTACAACTCCTAATATTATAATAGGTAAAGATTTTATTGTGTCTTTGTATTGAATACACTCCAAAACTTCTTGACGGATTTTAAAACTTTTTTTCAAAATTCGGAAGCTACACTTCCTATCCGTGGTAGAGCCACGCTGAATCGGTTACAGCTAACAGACTATTTGTTTCGGCACGTCCGAAGTGATACCACGAGCTTACAGAATACCATCTTGAAACAGTACTTGTAATGTGTTGAGTGAATTGGAGGTTTTTGAAATTAAACCACTTAGCAGCGTAGAAAGTCAGCAACACAACCTAAGCGCGTATTGTGGTGCGGTTGTCCATGGGCGGCAGTGATCTCCTGCCATAGAGAAGACCCACCGGTTCCGTTTCCCGCTATACCATCAAAAATGATACGACGTCATCTAGTATTGAATATAAATCTAAAGTATGAATTGCAGTAAGACATTTATATAAAGCAAAGAGTTTGTCGTCAGAGTTCCAATGAAGGTAACTTGGCAATTTAAGTTTAAAACTGTCTCAAAGTTAGCTTCAGCTAAAGGTTAGTTAAACGTTGGTATATTTCCTTTTTAATTTTGGCACAAGACACGAACTGACTTCTAGCAAAACTGTACAACTATTTTAATGGAAATAGCGTACGAACTTCGCATCTAGAGTTCAGTCGGTGAAATTATTCGCTCCTATTCAATTCGTATATTTGCTTCAACAATCACATTTGATATTTAATAATAATTAAATTAATCTCTCAATCGCTCTGCCACGGGTTTATTTTCTCATCCTATAATAGGTGTCTTATATATCTTGGTTACGCATGTGTGTCGTGTGGGGACTATGTCAACTAAATTACTTGAAAATTGCTAGCAAAACTATTAATATAATTTAGTAAAACCAATTATTTCTCATAGCACAAGCAGTTCACGTACATAATTGAACAAAGTTCTATTCGTTCAGATAATAGCTATAAAATTAACCTGCGGCAGTCAACGAAATTACAGTTAAATATTAAGCATGTAAGTTCGTGTTTAAACTGTACTCGATCATTTCGAAATATTAAGATACTCTAAGCACAACTATGGAGAGTTTATAACATCTTTTACAACGGAGCAGGTGAGTCTCCTATATGGTAAGATAACACCGCCGCCCATTAACAACCGTGCCACAATCCGCGCATTGGTTGTGTTGTCGGCTTTATTTAATGGGTTTCCGATATCCTCTCTCACTTAGCGAAACACAGTATAAATACCGTTATACGCTGAGTATTCTGTGAGCTCGTATCACTTCGGACAAGACGACTCAATTAGTGTGTGAGCATATGCTTCAGCATGGCTTTCCTACGGATGCGACAGTATTAAGACACTCTCCCGGCCACTATTAGCCCTTCCAGAGATCTTATAAATGCTTAATTAAATTATGATTGTCCGGACCAAGATTCGATGCCGATACCGTCCTGATAGAATTCTATTACCTCTTAGCTATGGTTCTGAAAAATAAAATATTACGTATTAACCAATTCGTAATTTTTGTAAACTATTAGGTTAAGGCATAAGGAAAGCATTTATGGCTAGAGTAAACATAAACATTGCGCTGGTTATTATTAAAATAATACTTTTTCATATAACCGTGGATTAAATTGAAAAATATTTGCTTTGTTTTCAAAAACTTAACGCCACTCAAACAATACAAAGAAGGTTGGATTTCACTTTCAAGTTGATTAGGCTGTATATCAAGTCTGTGCTAACAAAAACAAAATTATAAGAAAAAAGGGCTTTTCATCAAAGAAAATAATATTATTGATGTATTTATAACATTGCTAGTCTTTTAGTACGAAATGTAAAAGTTATTTTTGTAAGATGCTTTTTTTAAGACATTCATGCAATAAATACGTAATGTTTTTGAAATATATTTTATTTTTTTCATGTTTATGGTTGGCCAATAACTCTTGAAGTTTTTTAGCGAACCATTTTTATAAGTTAAGAATCAATTAAATCATTTTAATATTTCTTATTATATAGCAGACAACGGAGCAGGTCTCTTATATGGTAAGATAACACCACCGTCAATGGTCAACCGCGACATAGTTTGCGCATTGATTGTGTTGTCAGCTTTTTACGCCGATTTTACGACGTCGGACGAACCGGTTCAATTAGTGTGTCAGCATTTGCTTCAGAATGGCTCTCCCACGGCTGGGACACTCGCCCAGCCACTGTCTAGCTCTTCCAGAAACTGAATAAATTATAAATTAAATTATAATTAGTCCAGACCGGGATTCGAATCTAATACCGCTGGCTTCATGGCTTATTAAACCATTTAGCTACGAGACTCTCAAAATCTATATTTTGTTACTAATCCGAGATAAATATAAATAAATATTAATAATAAATTCCGTGCTGCAGATTCATTTATGATATTAAAATATTAATTTGTCATATAGTCCGAAGAACCTGCTTTACGCGTAAAGTCCGGGCTCTTTTGCTCTTATTACCGGTCGGGCAAAATCTGGTTTGCACACATAGCTTCTTCACATGTTTCAGTTTTGCAATAAACTCTTTGTTGAAATTAATATTTTTTTTACTATTAATTATGTAATTTAAATACTCTGTAAACTCTCCTTCTCATTAATTATTATTTTATTTTATTCCTATATTTTTTTACTTCGATAATTATTTTGTAGGCATTAATCTGAGAGTACCGTCGTGTCCGCGTGGGATACATAACATATTATTAATTTTGTATTCGTTATCTCTTATGTTTCATTTTTATAATGTTACAGTTTGTTGTTCTTTAGTTAAAAATATATGAAAGAGGTTCTATATTAAATAAAATTGTTTATGCTCTATTTTATCCGGCACTCTAGACGTTTTATAAGTTTGACGTGTCTCAGGCTTTCAATGTAGATTGGTGCCTTCAAGTAGCGTTTCAATTATAAATGCAGAAATGTATAAAGTTTAAAATTACACAAAATATTTAAAGAAAACTGCGGGTATTTCTCGCAAGCAAATATGATTCTGTAATCTCGTTTCTTAATCCTGTTTTACGGATAGGTCCATATTTTACCCGGAATCTTGGGTAAATTAAACATTTTTTATAAGCACAAAGTATTTTGTTAGGGACAGCTGAGACGTAGTCGTATTATTCATGACTAACAAGAATTTAGGTGGACGAGATGTTTCAAAGGATGTAGGTATAAAGGGGATGTTAGAACAAGTAATTTTCAAAAAGAAAAACAAGCAAATGCGAAATATGCGAAAATATTAGATTTTGGATATAAAAAGAAACAAATTTTGACGTCATTATTATTTTAATTGTATAGCATCAAACGGAGCAAGTGGTTTACCTCCATGTTAAGCGATTACCGCCGTCCATGTGCAATCGTGCCATAATTCGCACTTTAGTTGTGTTGCCACCTTTTACAACGCTTATGCGATTTTATTTAGTAAATACAGGCACTCCAATAACCTCACACATTCAGCGAAACATTGTTCTAGTACTTTCTTGCATTGCTTTTTAATCCCGTAATAAATGAAGCCAGATTTATTAAGAATTATGAAGTAATTTTTATGAAGTAAATTTAAATAGTGAAGATAATTACTCAATATTAAATTAATATATTTAATAAGACAGTAACATTAAATCATTTTTTTATGTATAGCGGACAACGGTGCTGGTGGGTCTCCTATATTGTAAGAGAACACCGCAGCCCGTGGATAATCACGCCACAGTCCGCGCTTGGATTGTGTAGCCGGCTTTGTACGCCAACGGGCCCAATTTTAAAAGGCCTCCGATATCCTCTTCACTCAGCGAAACAGCAGAAGCACCGTTTCAAATACAACTACCGTTTCACGGTGAGTATTCTGTACTAGACTAGCCGGCCCGATTAGTGCGTTAGCATATGCTTCAGCATGGCTCTTCCATGGGTAAAAATCCAGTTAAATAATGTTCCAATTTCATGTAATCATTGAATAATTCAATTGTTAAGAAGAGGGCGTGTAGATAAGTATTACTTTTAGTCTTGTTACAAAGTTATACTCGTGTCAATTGTCAGTGTCAATTCAAAGTGTTGTTCTAATAGAGAATTTCATTAAACATTTTGGCGATAAGAGCTTTGAGTCAGCGATATTAAAGTGACGACAAATAACAGAACCGGTTCATATTTACAAGGCACGATATATTTAATATTATTTTCGGTCAAAGTTACTTGGTTTCTATGATAGAGCGGACAACGCAGCCGACTGTGTCTAAAAATCACACCCACCATAGACAACCGCTTTGTATTTCACAATATTGGTTGGGTAATCATTTTGGCATCTGTGGAAGAGCCACGCTGATGCATATGCTGACGCACTAATTGGGCCGGCTCGTGCGAAGTGACACAACGGGCTCACAGATACTCAGCATGAAACTGTACTTGTACTGTGTTTCGCAGAGTGAGTGAGGATATCGGAGGGCCTTAAAAGTGCCGCTTTAGAACCGGCAACACAACCAATGCGCGAATTGTGGCGCGGTTGATCGTGGTCGGTGGCATTCTCTAACCATGTAGGAGACCCACCTGCTCCGTTATCCGCTATAGAATAAAAAAATCGTTTAACAGAAATATGGCATTTAGAAACAGCCTAAATCGTAACGTATCGTGAACAAGTTTCGTCCGTCAGTTTAACGTACCGAGTTCGTTAAGCAACTCTTAATGAATGCAACTTTTGCTTTTCCTCGTTGTGTCGCTGAAATTTGCTTCTGCTTATTCACATTTTGTATACCGCTGAGAGTTCCTTTTTTAACATATTCATGTTTTCGTGAATCGAGCGAATTTCTAAATACTCTCAACACGATTTAGTTAAGTTGTGTTTGTGAATTATTAAAACATCATATTTTATTCTTTATATTATATACGAGTAAGTAATTGATTCTGCAAACGTTGTGTTGCGATGTAAATTATTAAAAAAATGTATTTTTTTAAATAAATAAAAGATGGATTTTGCTTTTAGTTACTTGAAACAACAGTCTATAAAACATATCTAAGTTTCTTTGCAATAAAAGAAACGACATTCAATGTTTCCAATTACCACGTCGTTCCCAAATTATTATTTTTATAATGTCATTTCACCACAGACTACATAATGTAAGAAAATTATATTTTTCTTTACAAATATATAAACATTATAGCGTTACATAAATTTCCACAGCTACAGCTGAAAGAACACACCTTTTAAAATAAAATTTTAATTTAATACCAAATTTAAAGTGTATATATATCTCTTACAAGCTAACTCTCCTATAACCGGGTTTAGAGCATCTAATCAATTGCTTAACTAACCCAGATTGCTTCCTATCTCAAAACAGTTCATTATACAACCTCGTTTATCGCGCTAACAATCAAGAAATTAATACTCCAGTACCGTGTTTGTTTGCCCAAGATGCACACACATAAGTGCATATATACGCAAACATGCGCACAATAAGTTTATAAAGAGCATGTTATTTTATTTTTAATTGTTTTTAGTTTTTTTTATTTAAATTTGTTCAGTTTTTATTTTAATTTTAATAAATTTTTGGTATTCGCAGTGTTTACTTTTTGCTAACACCTAAAATTTTTGGTTTAGGAGAGAGTCTAAAGATTTTGTCATACAGGTTTCGAGTCTAGTACAGATTACAGTTCTCCCAGAGGCAGACATTTTTTTTTTTAATTTTTAAATATAATATAATTATATGCTCTGAAATTTTAAAAAATATATTGGCATATTATCATGGCGTTATTTTTTTATGCTATAGCGGAACATGGAGCAGTTTGGTAGCCTATATGGTAACAGGTAAGGTGAACACCGCCGCCCATTAATAACCGCGCGATAGTCCGCGCATTGGTTGTGTTGACTGCTTTTTATATAAGTTTTTTTCAAATCATTTTTTACACCGTGTTTTATATTATTGGATTTTTAGTAAGGATATCTATTTTATTTAAATATAAAATGACCTTCCTCAAAAAGATGGACTTACGTCACTTTAAATCGCACGCACGGTTCCTGAGATTAGCGCGTTCAAAGAAACTCTTCAGTTTTATAATATTATGTATAGATTTGTATTTTGTAGCTGAATAAAAACCAATACCCGATGGGTAGTGTGACACACACATAAAAGAATATTAATTATTAATTCAACAATATTTTAATCAAAATCAATGCACTGCTATGACGTAGAAATATCCACAAATACAATTCGAACAAAACTAACGACACCAATTATCAATTACATTGATCATATTTCCAACTAAAACTTCATTCATTTAATAATAGATTTTAATATTCGTAGCTGCTAATGAGCTCGGCTTTGAAAATCATTTAATTATGTTTAAAGTCCGTTAATAATGTAACATAAGAATGGTATTTGAATATTAATTTCAAGGCAATATTTTAATCATAATCCACTTACATTTTCTTTTTTTAATGGTATAGTGGATAACGGAGAAATTGGATCTTCTATATGGTAAAACAACACCACTGTCATTGACCGGCTTTTTATGCAGCTTACACGTTATTTTAAAGGGCATCTGATATCCTCACTCAGCAAAACAGTAGAAACACCGTTTCAAGTACAACAACAATTTCACATTGAGTATTCTGTGTGCCCGTGTTATCACTTCGGACGAACCGTACCAATTAGTGCTTTAGCACAGTACTCCCACGGGTACTATAGTATTAAGACACTCGTCCGGCCAGTGTCAAACTGAACAACTGTTCAGTCTTTGTGGAACTGAATTGTTGCTGGTTTTTTTCATGAGTTTATTTGCTTGACTATTTAGGAACCTTTAAAGACCTTTTTACTTATAGATAAAAGTATATAATATATATAAAGTGTTTTTACCTAAAAGGTAAAGATACCTGAACGGCCAGCAACGCACCCGCGACCCTGCAAGGGTTGTTGGTCTCCATGGGCGGAGAGTCGCTTATCATAGATGAGTCCTGTGCTCATTTTCTATTTTCATAAAAAAATACACTTTAACTTATAGTTGCTTAGAAGACATCGAAGCAGGCGGGTCTCTTCTATATTAAGATACCGCCGCCAACCATTTTCAACCGCGCCACAATTCTCGCTGAACTTTAACGACGTTTAAGCGGTATAATTTCAACTACCTTCTATGGACGGCGGTGATCTCTTAACATAGAGAAAACCCGCCTGCTCCGTTGTAATAAAAAAGTAGACTCTTTTTTGAAGGTGCCCAAGTGGAAATACTTCTGCAGGCATTATTCTACATAGATTTCCATACATCTAATATTAAATTATATATATAAGACAAGTATCCAGACATAAAAAGAAAAATGGAGAAAAGCGATTGACTTCTTGTTTAATTTTTATTTATGTCTGCAACTACAATATAAAGTTTCTCGATTTGAGGTATTCAAGTCATAGTCTATATTAGACTTGGACATAAAATTTATACGCTCAGTCCACTCGGAGGCAATGTATCGGACAAGCAATATCATAGAATGGCTCGTAAAACCGATCTTCCAGAAAATTACACCATCACAGGTGCTGACCTCGAACCACTTTAACTGAAATAATTGATGCGTCGGTTTCCTTATCCTTGAATATTTTAATACATTGACAAAATCAATTGTCCGATTTGGATTCGTTTATGACCTAACAAGTAAAATTTCAAGAAGATATTGTATATAATATTAAAAAATAGAAATATATTATTTTATTTTATATATTATATACATATATGTGAAAAATATATAAATCGTACTAGCTTCTTAGAAGTGCACTTTTAACATACAGAAGAAGGATAAATATATATATGATAAATAATTATTATAAAAAATAATATTCTAAGTAAAGTTATAAACAATATAGAATTAAATGGAAGTTAGAACGAATTTTCGTGCGTACCCGATGCTTAAACTCTCCACAAGTAAGCATACACATTTAGGAGAAATCCCAAATGACATATCACCTTAATAATTACGTCGTATGCGCAATGATCCAGCTAACGATGGTAGTAACAGTCGACTCTTGACTTGATGTACCCCTCAAAGCCTGTTAAGGCTCTGTGGGGTTCATCTACATTAATATTGTAAAAGGAATATATATGTCAAAGTAAAAACTGAGGAAACATCAAATTTAATTATTTATTATTTTCATAAACAGTGCTAAAATAATATGTAAAATATAAATTTTAATGTCTATGTTTAAAAATAAATGCATTTCTAATTTATCTATTGGTACACGTACTGAATTTTTCTGTCATACTTTCAAAAAAATACTGTAATACAAGATTTTATACATAAACAACATGACTATTACAATTTTTTAATTATTATTTACTTTATAGCAAGTGGGTTTTGACTGTGATAAAATATCACCGTTGCCCATGAGCAACGGTGCCAAAATCCACGCTTTGATTGTATTTCCAGTTTATGATAGCTTGAGCAGTATAATTTCAAGAGCGTCCGATATCCTCACTTACTTTGAGAAAGTAAAAGTAAAGTACGTATTTAGTGCGTCAGCATTTGTTTCAGCTTGTCTCTCACGGGTGCGACAGCATTTAGACACTCGCTCGGTGACAGACCCTTCCAGAGACCGAAAAAATTATAAATTACACTATAATTGCCCAGACTGGGATTCGAACCTGATACTTCGCAATTCATGGTAGACTTATAAAAGCACTTAGCTACGAGGCTGTCTGCAGGTTTGCGGTTGCATTGCCAAAAGCGATAGGTTTGCTCTTTATTTTAGGAACTGTCAATATTTATTGGTTCATATACAAAGATTAAAAAATAATAATTTTAAGACTATTGCACTAAGAAAAGTATTTTTCAGTTCAAATGATAAAGGTCAGACAACACAAACAATTGTTGAATGAAATTCATTGAAAACGCCGCGAATTCTCTAGATGTTTCGGAGTCGAAATCTTAAAACGTTATCTGATTTATTTGGGTGAATTTAGAGCGCTTTAATGAATAATATTTTTATCCTGCAAGGGGGGTTATCAATTCATTGTTTTTTATTTGTTTTTCCTTTGTTTACTTCTTATTTGGACTCCCTTGGATTGATTTAGCCGAATGAGTTCAAACTAAAAATCACGCTGTGAAGTGGTCCTATTTTTTGGCAGTTTCTTTTTATCTATACATATATAAATTATTTTTTAATTGTTTAAATTTATTTTAAGTTTATTTCGAGATTATGTTATAGTTTGTCAAAAATATAGTTTGTCTTTGTAGGATGGTAATATTGATTTTGAGTTTTGATATATACATGCATGTTTTGAGTTATTTTGCAATTATTTAATATATCATCAATTTTTCTGAAATAGTAGGGCTTTTAAATGTTTTAATTTTAATTTTTATTTTTATAGAGCAACATATAATCGTTCTTTAATTTTTCTGTGAGTAAGCGGATAACAAAACAAGTTGGTTTCCTCTATATTAAGATCTCACCGCCGCCCATTGACAACCGCGAATATATAGCTAAATTATATTTCGCGAAATACAATCAGCGCTTTATTTGTGTTGCCGGCTTTTATATATCATATATAGGTTTATCATTTATACAGAGGCGGGTATGTATCAATGACATCCAACTTTTCGTAAATTCAAACGCAATTTGAAATAATATCCTTCGAGACTTTTCTCTTCCGCCCTTAAAAAGTATTTCCTGATTCGATGAATATTATCTCCTATGCAAGGTGATTTAATTTATGTACAAATATAATAAAAAAAAAATTTAAATTGAACTTAAAATGCTCATATCTAAAAATAATTTTTAAATGATAAGTTGATGTTTTTTCAACGTTAATGCCTAATGTTGCATTGAATTTAAATCTACGCAACAGATGTAAAAACATTTATTTAAATATTTTTTATGGTATAGCGGAACACGAAGTAGGTGGGTCTCCTATATATTGTAAGAGAATACCGCCGCCCATGGGCAACCGCGCAACAGACCGTGCTTTCGTTGTGTTGCCGGCTTAATACAATTGTGGTAGAATTTCAAGCATTCGCTCAGTGAAAACAGTACTAGTATTAATTTTTTAGACGTCCATTATCGGATACAGCAAAAAAAGAACTGTTAGTATTTTTTAAAATAATTTAAATGCAATTAATATGAATAAATAATATTTAAAGACATACAATTTAGTAATGTCATATTTTCACTTTTATCTATCTGAAAAATTATCTCAAAATATGGTTTTAATAAGTTGCAAAATTTAAAAAGTAATGTTAATATATATAATCGTGTGAAATGGTACCTCTAATGTTGTACTCACAGAATATTCAACGTGAAATGGTAGTTGTACTTGAAACCGTGCTCCTACTGTGTATCGCTGAGTGAGTGAGAATATCGGAGGCACAAAATCGGAGACACAAACACAAAAATCGGCAACCCAACCACTGCTCGGACTTTGGTGCGGTTCTTCAGGGACGGCGGTGTTTTCTTATCATATACGAGACTCACCTGCTCCGTTGTCCACTATAGAAAAAAATTTTAGTTAGATTTATCATTTCCTTACGCACACAGCGACCTTACACACACAGCGACCTTACACACACATTTATTTTGTTCTCTTATAGAAATATATATGTGTTTGTTGTCCAATCTACCCACTATATTGGGTAGTACATATTGGATTCATGAAATTGGACATTTTTGTTTCATATTGAATCCAGGTAGCGTAGTTGTAATACAATTGGTGCGTGTTTTGATAAAACCTTTATTTTTGGATATTTGAAACTATTTTCTTATAATATATATATATTTGAAATTTCCATTGTTTATTGTTTTCATTCATTATAAAACCTATTAATTTACCATTCATTATATCTCATTATAAAACGATGAACTTTGAACGGCATTTTATGCTAGCTAGAAATAAAATAGGCTTATGAATTTTTAATGATTTGTGCAGTGTTTGTTCAAACTTTGGGCACTTAACTTGATGAAGCGGTCTTCATTATACAAGTTGTATTGTCATTATGTTAAATTAAAAGCCGTTTCTACCCTTCCATTGTTATTAATAACAAAAAAGATCTCCAACAAAGTTAAAATGGTACACGTTACTATAAAATATACATTTTATTAAAAGTCATCTAAATTAGCTCATTTTTTATGAAAACAAGTGAGACAAACAAGCAGAAGGCTCATCTGAGATAAACAGTCCTTTGCCCATGCACACCCTAGCCTTTTGTGAGCCGCGGGTGCGTTGCCGGCTTTTTAGGAATGGGTATGCTCATTTGTTGTACCGACATCTCTACATCTAATAATTTCTAGATCTCAGCTTAAAAATAATGGAAATATATCCATAAATACTAAGTTTTACAGAATAAGTTATAACAGTTAAGAGACATAAGACCAAAACGGTGCAGTTTTGAGGAACCGATATTTTGAATTTACTCAAAGATTATAAATATTTTCGAATCATTTTAAATATTTAAGAGACAATTATGCAAAACATAGAACACTGTGAACTCAATTATTATATACTATGCTAATAAGTGAATTACTTAGAATAACTTATCACAGAATAACCTGATCTAGGCCATATATCATAAGCCGATACACGCTTCCATTAGTCAAATAAATTACGTTATTAAAGCTATTTGGAAAAGCCTTAATTTCCTCTCAAGATTTTATTGATATGGAAATTTCGCTTTCAATATGTTGAAGATAAACAGGGGAAATCGAAAATGTATAACACATTATTCATAAGATTAATTTGCGTAACGTATGGAAATTTCCTATACGTTCTCGTTGCTAGCTGTACCCGTGACTCGGCTTCTATATTATCATGTGTAAACTAATTTTGTAGTTACTTTAAGCTTAAGAGGTCGATCTTTTTATTTACGTATAATAAAAAAAAATTAACGAAATTTTATGATCACTTCTAGTTTCATGAAGGCTAATTTAGCCTTATCTATAGATAATGTTAAAATTTTAGTTTCAATTTTAATTTTTTTGTTCAATTTTAATATCAATTTTTTTAATAATTCCAAATATTGATAACAGGTAGACAGTAATTCAGGTAGACAGTGAAATTATTTGAAAATTGGGAGATGCGACAAAGGGAATCTTTAGCGGTGAACGCGCAAACTTTCTTCTCTTCGAAATGAACTGGACTAAGTTTAATCGACTCCAGTCCAGGGACTCTTCGGAGAAGAGATTCGAATTCAGCCATGAGTTTGTTCCTGTACTGGACAACTTCAAACCGAGAAAGTCTCGTTTAGAGAACCTCGTAGCTAAGTAATTTAATAGGTCTACCACGACGCCAGAGCCGAATCGATTCGGGTTCAAATCCCGGTCCGGAAAATTATAATTTGATTTCACAGTGGCCGGGCGAGTGTCTTAATAAAGTCACACCCGTGGGAGAGGAATGCTGAAGTATATGTCGACGCACAAATTCGGCCCTCTCGTCCGAAGCAATACACGGGCTCTCAGAATAGTCAACGTGAAACGGTACTTGTACAGTGTTTCGCTGAGTGAGTGAGGATATCGGAGGCCAAACACAACCAATGCGCGGACTGCGGCGAGGTTGTCCATTGGCGGCAGTGTTCTATTACCATATAGGAGACCTGCTCCGTTGTCCGCAGTGCTATAAAAAAAAATGCTTTCCCGGTCTGTACTTTCATCTTGTTTCAATAATAACTTGAAATAAAAAACGAACTATGACAATGTCAAAATGAATAACTTTTAAAAAAATATTTTGTATTTTTTTACATTGCAAATGGACTGGAAGTGCCCTGATGATAAGAGATCAATGTAACCCATGAACAACGCCATAATCCACGCTTTGTTTGTGTTGTCGGCCTTTAACGCCACTTAAGCGATACGATAAACTATTACGTGTACCTTCACTCAGAGTAATTCTGCACAAGTACTGTTTCACGTCTATTTCTGTTTGCTTGTGGTATCGCTCCGGAATAACTAGCGTAATTAGAGCATAAACTTCAGCCACCATCTAGGCTAAATGATTAAACTAAGGTTGCTTTTCACGTAAACCAAAATAACATACGGAATAAATTTTCCAGTTGTTAAATTGGTTAAGTCTTCCAGTTTTTACATTGGCAGTAATGGTATATTATTACTACAAGTTTAGCAGTATTTCATAAACCACAGATTAATATAACGACTTTTATGCGGGTTTGTACGAAAGCTGACGTAAGCACAGACACATAATAAAAGGAACTTAAATACATATATTAAATATAATTTTATATAATCTTATACCATCCTGATTTCATATAATCTTATATATAACGTAAAGTAATCCCCTAACACAATTACTATAGAAATTAATATATTGATCCTTATAAAAAAATTTATTCTATAGCAGACAACGAAGCAAGTGGGTCTTCTATATGGTAAGAGAACACCGCCGTCCATGAACAACCGCACCAAAGTCCGCGCATTGGTTGTGTTGCCGGTTTTTTACGACGGCACTCTTTATGCGGCTTAAGAAGCACTTTTAAGGACCTCCGATTCACTCTGCGAAACACAGTATAAGAACCAATTTCCTTTCACTAGGACACACTAATTGAGCCGGCTCGTCCGAAATGATACCAGAGGCTCACAGAATATTCAGCGTGAAATGGTAGTTCTACTTGAAATGATGTCTCTACTGTATTTCACTGAGTGACTGAGGATATCCAAAGCCCTTAAAAATTCCGCTTTAGTGGCGTAAAAAGCCGGCAACACAACCAATGAGCGAATTGTGGCACGGTTATCCATGGGTGACGGTGTTCTCTTACCATATAGGTAGAGATATAGAGAGTAGTATACTATAAAAAAACATTCCAGTATACTTTCATACCAAAATCCATGAAAATCTGTCCAGCCATTCCATTAAAAAATGGTGTAATTAATCTGACTTTTATATATATATATATATTTGTCTTTCATGAATAAGTCTATATTATATACAGATATGTAGGTATTTTTAATATTAGCTCCGTGATATTTTTCAATTTGTTGTGCGTAGCCCATTTTATATTTTCAAAGCAATATTAAAGGCTTCACTCGAATATATCTCTGCATCAAAATTGATATTTAAAAAATATAGTTTATATAACTAGTCGCGCTTTGAATATATGGCACCAGATGCATGTTTATCTTTCAATATTAGATATTTATTTAAAATGGTGTTTTAGATATGTTTTTTTATGTTTGAATTCCTGTGAAGCCAACCATAATTGAAGAGACATGCTGAAGCATTATTAATATGACGGATTAATTTGGTCGACTCGTCCGGAGGGATACCACGAGTTCATAGAAAACTGTTTCGGCGAGTGAGTGAGGATATCGGAGTCCTGTGAAATTATATAAGCTGTAAAAAGCCGGCAATATAAGAAAAGCCTGGAAGCCTTTGGGTAACCATGGACGGTGGTGATCCCGAACCATAGAGGAATGAAAGAACAGGAGGCTTATCTAGGGTATGTGATCTTCCGCCCATGGACATCACCAGGTCATTGCAGGGCTATGGATATTAAAAGTTTATGGACTTTACTAAAATCTTTTCCTTAAGTGTTCTCTTTAGTTTTTGCAACAACAAATCCACACAGCGACAGACTGTTAAGACATTATTTCAAATAAAGCAGCGTATATAACATTTAAGGGAATGAGTCTAAGTCAAATAATATTTAAAATAATACCAATTTAGGGAGTTACAAAGTCACCTTGTAATAGAATTGGTTTTGACATATTGTCTGGTTTTTCAGTTCAGAATACTAATTCAGGCAGACTAAAGTCAATTTCAAATATTCTTTATAACAGAAATTACTATATTTTATATTAATTTTAATTTATTTGAGTTATCGAATATTGTAGGTATACTAATAATATCCTGAAGTTTCATTAATGTAATTAAATATATTTTTAAACGTACACTTGTGATATTCTGGTGCATGGACTATTTGTAAACGTTTGCAGGAATAACTATTACTTAATAGTAACATTTCCAGTTTTTCTTCAAGCCGGGCTTGTTAAAATGATTTCCCAAGAGATTGGAGTTAGTGACTGAGGTTACTAGAATGTAGGTTTAATATACGTTTCGAATTGCGACATGGGTTGCCAGGGTTTATGTAAAAAAGTATCAGCTCTTTTTGCATACATAATATAATGTTCTCCATAGGGCTTTCTTTTCAAATGAATTCTGACAATTTCTAGTTCAATTTTAAAAAGTTCTTTCATTTAGAGTTTTACGCAAAATTTCGTTTCTATGCAAGAGGAGATAAAAGAGTAAAAGTAGTAGTTGGAGCCTCTGGGTGTTCATAGCTAAGTGGTCTTATAAGCCTACGAAGTGAGAATCATCGGTTTAGATCCCCGACCCGAACAGAAATTTATAATTTATTCGATCTTTGGAAGGGCTTGACAGTGACCGAATGAGTGTTTAAACACTGCCATACCTGTGGGATATCCATGCTGAAGCATATGCCTACGCTCTAATTGGGTTGGCTCGTTCGAAATGATACCACAGGCGCACAGAATTCTCAGCATGAAACCGTATTTGAACTGCCTGTCACTGAGTGAGTGAGGATATCGGAGGCCCTTAAAACTCCCGCTTTAGTGGCGTAAAAAGCCGCAAACATAACCAATGCGCGGGCTGTGGCACTGTTGTCCATAGGCGGTGGTATTCTCTTACCATATAGAAGACCCACCTGCTTCGTTGTCCGCTATACTAAAAAAATTAATGCAAGTTGCAACAGTTCTGATGGGAATCGTTTCATATCACTTGTACATGGAATAATAAATTCAGATACGCAATGCGGGTATAGTTTGATTAAATAGTTAGGATTTTTATCAGTCCCATCCCAGTGCGCGTAAATTTTTTCTTTTCAACCTCAGCTGACATGACGCTCTACATGATATTATTCAAAGCAAGTCTTTATTGTTCGAGTGAAACCTTATTCCTTATTGTCATCCCTTTGTTTGGTAGCAGTCTGCGGTTTCATGCTGCATTCTCTTTGCACTACTGCTACGATATGTTTGGGCAAAGATAACCCAAATGAGTTTGGCTGTAACTGGTTTTGGCCTTAAATGTACATAACTGATATTTTAATGGTATAGTGGACAACGGAGCAGGTGGGTCTCTTATATGGTAAGAGAACACCGCCGCTAATTGACATCCGCGCTTAGGTTTTGTTGCTGGATTTTTATGTCACTTAAACGGTTTAAAATTTCAAGGATCTCCGATATCCTCACTCACTCAGCGAAATATAGTATATTACTTATGTTACCTATAGTATATTACAGATACTATTTCATGCTGGTATTCTGTAAGCCCATGATATTGTGCACGAGTGGTGATGCGCGCATAAATTAGCATATGCTTCAGCATGGCTCTCCCACAGGTATCTTTGCTACGGGTATCTTAACTACCTAGTAACTTATATAACGTATATTTTAAAAATGTATGTCAATTCTTAACATCACTTTAAAATAATATTTGAGTTTGTATTAATCAAAATAAAAATTGGTTTAAAATTATCCAACCAAAATGAACATATAAACACATTGATATTTCCTTTGACGACTAAGGATATACGATTTTATACGTTTAAATAATATTAGGTAAAAAAGCGTAGAAATATTACATCCTTAGAAATCAGAGTAGAAGCACTTAGAAATACTAAGTAATAAAACCATTTCCCTTAATTAGAAATTCCTTCTGATATCTTACGCTGTTTAAATTAATATACAGTCAAAGTGCTTTTCAAAATTATTCGAATTCTATAATATTAATAAAAATGTCAAATAAATTTTATGATATTTTTTTATATTACAGCGGGCAACAGAGCAAAATGGCTTGTTGCTCTAAAAAAATTAATACACGTATATAACTCATATATTTATTAAAACAAATTCTATATGATTTAGATCAGTTGGTAAGGCAATTTTAATGCTCCCAACGCCAGGATCAAATCTTTAAACGTTCCTTTACACCGGAAAGGTAACAATATACATCTAACGAAGCCAGCCGTGATGGATGGTGTTAAATTGGTTTCAAACCAACACATTGAATTAAGGGTTGACTTCAAGACGTCCCCGATTATATAAATTAGTTCTGCTAGTGACATATTAACACGAAAACAGCCGCAACCAGTTTAATAGAGTGTAAATGTATATTGCAGTTAGGGGAGAACGGAAATTACAGCGATTCCGGCTCCATAGTCAACGTCACCTGCTCAATTGCGTTTTTATACAAATAAGGTGGTTTACCAGCTGGAATCTCTCCTAGGTGGTCCTCCAGCCATGGAAACGCGCCATTGTACAGCAGCGGGTTCGTTGCGGCCGTTTAATATGTACGCTCTTATTTTTGAGTTCCTGCGACGTATTGGTTTGGAAATATTTCTGCAGGCAGTTGATATATATCAGGAATTGAAAAAAAATATGAAATGAAAATATCATATTTTCATCATGATTTCCTTTTTTTGGAAGATAAATTTTCAGTCATCCATACAGTCTTCACAGTTACACGGTATTTTATGGCGAGCAGTAAGCGAGCCTTGTCACCACGACGACGAGGCTCTGGCGATCGAACAATGGTGTTATAACCATATAAACGATGAGATTGAGTGACTCAGTGAGTGACAGTGAGTGGAGTCTAAACAACTCCTAAAACTGAAGGTAATAAGAAACCACTGCTGCTATTTTTCAATAAAGCCAGCATTGAGGCTCTCGCAACCCTGATTCAAACTTTTATAAATAATATTAATGTAGCTTAGATATAAAAAATACGTTATATTTTTATTATATAGCAGACAACGGAATAGTTAAATATTTTCATAGGCTTCTGTTATAAGATCACGTGTTATTCTTGTAAATATTATGTTGAAATGTAGAAATATGTCTTCAATTTCTCTTGCTTCCATAAGCAAAAAAGTTTAAACATTATAACTTTCAATAATCCTATACTGATAGATGTCATCATTTCAGGGATAACAGTTCAAGAAAGTTCTTAACAAAATATATTTCTAGTATGCCTTATATAAAAAGGTCTCTTATATAAAACGATGATAACTTTATATTAAAACATATGATATATTATTTTTAATTTTTCCATTATATTCTATTAAGAGAAGGGCTTACGACTACTTACACTCATTTACGAATGGACCTAAGACGTAATGTAAACATGTAGAAAACGTTTTTTTCATGGGAGAGCCATGATGAAGCATATGCGGACGCACGCATTGGGTCGGATCGAAGTGATACCACTGGCTCACAGAGTACCCAGCGTGAAGAAGTATTTTTCTGTTTTTTGCAGAGTGAGTGAGGATATCGAAAGCCCTTAAAAGTGCCGCTTAAGCGGCGTAAAAAACCGGCAATACAACCAATGCGTGGACTTTAACGCGGTTTTTTATGAAGGGTGGTGTTCTTTTGCCATATAGGTGACCCACCTACTCCGTTGTCTGCTTTCGAATGAAAAAAATAAGGATTTACGGCTACTTATACTATATATAAAGAATATTGTTAAAAATTATCTATTTCTTATTCACCATTTGCACTATTTCTTTTTACAAACAAAAAAGCAATTAAATATAACTTTATTCTTGGATTCACCTTTGAGAGGATCTGAATCTTTTCAATCTCAAAACTTTCTCATTAACTCGGTACTATTGAATGCTGACTAAACGTTTTTCCCCATTCACTATATTTGGTTGAGCGCTTCCATATTAAGACTGGAAGTACACTTTTTTATAGTTATTTTTAACTTTAGCTTAAAAAACTGAAAGGAGTTTATAAATTGGACATTTTTTCGGCTTTATTTTACTCCTAAACTCAATTATTTTATTCAATTTAATGATGGTATACATCAGGTTTTGAAAGTATATTACAAATAAGTCACTTAGTAAAATAGTGTTTTGCTGGCAGAGACGAACTGACAAGAAACTCATTCAATTTTGTCAAGAAGTTATCAAAATAAAGAACACGATTCCCTAATTATTACATTTCTATTCAGATTTAAACAATTGTCAGCTTTCAGGATATTGTGAGCAAAATTAGCGCGCCATTGCGTTCGTTTTCGCTTAATTTTGATGAACCATGAGTACTTTTTAATAACTTTATATTTTTTAATAACAGTATTAATTTACATATTGCTATAAAAATATAAAATGTCCGAGCATAGATGATCCAAAAGCAATGGCTAATTAAATGTCCTATAAAAAATATGTTTCTATATGAATTTAAAGTTTGTATGGTTGTCTGGTTTTAAAACATTTATAAATAAATACATTTTTATTACAAAAAAAACTGTAAAGCGGAAGCCTCTTTAGCGGTCAAAAATGCGTAAGGAAACAAACCCGCAACATGTTTTCAAGTTGAATGTAAATATTTAACTCAATAGAGTAGTCGAGACCAAAATTTATTTGCAAAGGACTTACGTCTGCAATTAAAACTTCAGCCTTTATTATATACAGCCTAACTGAAGCCTTTCTTAAAATGAAACAAATTAATTTTTTTAAATTAGATTTAATGGTTTTTTGGGTGACTTATTTACCATAAATCATTAATTTGATGAGCAAAGTTATCTCTAAAATCTTAGTGATCTGTCTTTCTCGTTTTTGTAATAAGAAATGTACGTAAGTGAGAGAGGGAGAGAGATTAACAATATTTAAGATAAATCAAGTTGAACAACAATTATGAGTAGGATTTTTTATAGTATGTCGGACAAGGGAGCAGGTGGGTCTCCTATAAGGTAAGAGAACACCGCCCACCCAAGGACAACCGCGCCACAGTCAGCGCATTGGTTATGTTGCCGGCTTTTTACTTCGCTTAAGCAATAATTTTAAGGGCTTCCGATATAATTTGAGCTATAATTTGAGTATTCTGTGACTCCGTGTTATCACTTCGGACAAGTCAATTAGTGCGTCAGGGTATGCTTCAGCATGGCTCTCTCATGGGCTTAAAGTGATCTTCAATCCTAATAGAAGATTTGGTAAGCTGTAACAAAGCATGATCCGTGGCTATTATATGAGAGAAAGCTGAGTGCGCAATACCCAGCCTTGGTACTCCATTGAGCAAACTGCACTATTCAAAGATCTTTATATTCAGATTCAGCAATTGTAAAGACTTTGTACCGAATCTTCCATTTAACTGCTGTCATAGAATTGCTTTAACCTTTCAAAGAAGCAATTTTGATATCAGCATTTTCCTATGTCTTTAGTATCAAAGCGAATTCAATTTCACTACTACTTCCTAATGACTTTCATGCTGTAATGAAATTGAAGAAATTAAGCCTTTTAAAGTACTTTAAAATATGAGGAAATATGTTTACGTTTTTCATTTTAGTGATTTTAATTACATCTATAAAATTCTAGAATTAATAAATGTATAAATCACTGAAATGTATCACATTTCACTTTGATAAATAAGATTTTGTTTTATAGTATAGCGGGCAACAGAACCGGCGGGTCATTGCTGCCATGGCAATCGTGTCTTAACCCGCGCTTTGGTTGTTCCAATTTTTACACCGCTTATGCGGTATAATTTCACGGGTCATATACCTTCACTCACTCAGCGATACACAGTACAAATACTATTTTTCACGCGTTTAATGTGAGTCGATGATATCAATTCGGATGAGCCAGCTCAATAAGTGCATCAGCAAGATTCTTCCACAAGGATCACATTATCTCGGCCTTTATCAAGCTTCCAAAGACCGAATATACTATACAATTTTGTTCGAACCGGGGAGTGAATCTGATACATCTCGCTTAATTATAGGCTTTTAAGACTACTTACCTATGAGGATCTCAAAATATTTATAATAAATTATAGCTAGATACCATATGAACATTAGATCTTAAAAGTGTTGAAGTGGAGACAACGGACCGGCAAACGCAGCGTGCGTCCATTTATGCTGAAAAATATATTTCAACTTTAATAATGTAATTTTATTATATATGTAGCTATAGCAATTAGTATTTCTTAATTTAAAGTTGGCTACGCTTGTGTGTTCCGCAAAGTGTGTACTGCGGCAAACGAATGTTTTTTGTTCGTTGATTGATGTGCCTAAAGGTTAAGGCGGAATAATAAGATTATTAAAAACTTATGTTAATTCATAAGTAAAGGTAAGAAAAATACTTGGGTACACATATATATTCACTCGAGCGCTGGAGCGAGAGGTTTTTCTTTCATTGCTTTGGCACTTTTTTTTATTTTATTTTTATAATATTTTGGATAACGGAGCAGGTGGCTCTCCTATATGCTACCAGAACACCGCTGCCCACAGACAACCGCACCACAGTCCGCGTACGGATGTGTTACCGACTTATTACATTATTTAAGCGGTATTTTAAGAGCCTCCGATATCCTCCCTAACTCAGCAAAACACAGTAGAGGCACCGTTTTAAGTACAACTATTATTTCAAGCTAAATATTCTGTTAGCGCGTGGTGTCACTTTAGACGAGCCGGCCCAATTAGTGCATCCGCATATGCTTCAGCATGGCTCTCTCATGGGTGAAAACTATATAAGTAGACGTTGAATAGTTGTTTTAATATAACTTGCAAACAAAAAGTTTTTGGAATACTGATCTAGAATGTAATATACGTAAAGAGAGATAAAAACTTATGCAATATGAAATACTAAATAAAATTTATTAAGTTCTGTGAATCGAGAGATCTAACTAATAGCTGTACTATCTTTTTTATAGTATAGCGGACAACGGAGGAGATGGGTCTCCTATATGGTAAGAGAACATCGCCGCCCATGAACAACCGTGTCGCAGTCCGCGCATTGGTTGTGTTGCCGTCTTTTTACGCCACTTAAGCGGTATTTTTAAGGGCTTCCAATATCTTCATTCACTCTGCGAAACACATTACAAGTCCCGTTTCATGCTGAGTATTTTGTGAGCCCGTGGTATCACTCCAGACGAGCCACCCCGATTATTGCGTCAGCAAATGCTTCAGCATGGCTCTCCCATGGGTGTAAATATACATCCAAGTAAATAAGAAATTGTATAAATACAAAGCTTGCATAAGCTATAACTGCATTGACATATACGGAAAATTCGGTTGAGATAAAAGTGTGGGTTGGACGTTGGATATAAGTTATTGCCTCCAATATTAACTGTTCTATCCGGGTTTTATCCAATGGACATATTGCTTTATGGCTGTTTAATAGATCATATCGATAAAGCCTTAGAAACGAAATGTTTTTGTATTATAAGGAAATCTTTATAATACGAAGTTGTTTAACTACATTACATTATAGAAACAACTTCATGATTCTTATCATCATCATTAAAGCCGTTGGACGTACACTGCTGGTCATAGCCTTCCCTTCGGACCTCCATGCATATCTTGATAGCCTGGTATTTATAGCATTTGTCATGATACCTAAGTTATATTAAAACACTTGTATCAAATTAAGTTGAGTCATTTTATTTGCATATTCGATAGATCTTAAAATTTGTCAATATATTTGAGAGAGTTATAATGAATATATGAGCTTGAGAGATTCGTAGCTAATTGCTTTAATAAGTCTACCATGAAGCGATAGGTATCGCGTTTGAATCCCGGTCTGAACAATTATAAATTATAATTTGTAATTCATTCGGTATCTGGAAGGGCTTGATAGTGGCCGGGCGTGTGTCTTAATATTGTGGCACCCGTGGCAGAGCAATATTGAAATATATGCTGACGCACTAATTATTCCGGCTCGTCAGAAGTG
Source organism: Delias oraia (assembly GCA_018230265.1). Classification (NCBI taxonomy): domain Eukaryota; kingdom Metazoa; phylum Arthropoda; class Insecta; order Lepidoptera; family Pieridae; genus Delias; species Delias oraia. Next base: position 32,149 of record DWCF01000901.1, read on the forward strand.
ATACCAGGGACTCACAGAATACTCAGCGTGAAAAGATACTTGTACTGTGTTTCGCAGAGTACGTGAGGATATCAAAGGTCCTTAAAAGAGCCGCTTAAGTGGAGTAAAAACACAACCAATGAGAGGACTGTAGCGGTTGTTAAGGGCGGCGTTGTTCTCTTACCATATAAGAGACACACCTGCTCCGTTGTCCACTATTGAATAAAAGAAAGAAATGTTTTGTTCTAACATTTATAATATCTAAATGGTTATAATATTGTTATATTCCATATCAAAGACAGTCAAAAGAGAAATGAGGTTCTATCATAGCGGGCACTTTGAACGCTCCAATAGTCTAGTCGGTACACGTGACACAATATCACGCTGAACTGGCCCCAATCATGCAATCATTATAAGTTATTCATGGCTATGAAGGAATTACTGATGTGAATAAAGGGTTTTATATCCGCGAAAAAAACCATGCTTTAGGATATGATGACAAACTGTTAGGCCGGCTTTTCTGTGATACCACTGGCTCACAGAATAAGCAAGAAACGGTGCTGGTACTGTTTTACTGAATCAGTGATATCGGAGGCCCTTAAAAGTGCCGCGTTATAGTCGTCTACACAACCAAAGCACGGATTGTTTCGAGGTTACGCATGGGTGGCGGTGTTGTCTTACTACACAACAGTTCCACCTGCTACGTTGTCCGCTATACAATAAATAAAAAATAATGATTTTAAAAATCTCTGCCGGTAGGTGATTCCACAGAGCGGTCGTGCTCGGAACAAAATACCTTACTGTATTGTGTTTTGTTGAGTGAGTGAGAATAGCGCAGGCCGTTTAAATTATGCCGCTGCGATTAAGCATAGATGTCCATGGTTAGCGATATTCTCTTACCAGAAAAGAAAGCCGCTACCCGTTACCCGCTACATATATAGAAATATATGAAAAAAAAATGATTTCTAAGTTTTAAATAAACAATACAATTTTTTATACACCGCTATATATAAGGCCCTGAGAGCTTATCTCGGACTGGTTGGCGAACGGGACAGCTCGCCGAGAACTTTGGGTTTCACAGCGGCTAGCTCAAGGGCGTCTCCTTCGAGACTCGAACCTCGGCTTGGGCAGTCGCGGGAGTTAAACCGCATGGGCGGTACCACACCGAAGTTATAATATATAAGTATAGTCATATGATTATAGGATATTTACGAAAATTTTATACTGTAACAATCTAATCCCAATTCAAACTAGTCAAACCATAGAGCTAATACAATTATTCGCATATCTATGGAATTACCAGAGGCAATGCCGGCCAAAGATACAAACGCTTTGGCAATGTACATCGGTCAGCACTAAACAAGAGTTTAGCGGAACGCATTGTATGTTAATTGTTAATCTAAGTTCAAATTCCACAGATTATAGAACGCATACTGTACAATTTAGTAACATTACTATAATCTGTTTCGAACTGAGATTATTCAATTACTATAGGCAACTCTGCATTTGCTAATACGATTACTGTTATTGCAAATCCAGGTATTTAGGTACTAAATGAATAGCCTTTGTTATTGACAAGCTTTTCAACAGTAATACGGAGCATATGTAGCATATTCCATATGGAATTATTAATTGTACAACCGGCTGAAGTTATCTTTCACCTACCACATATATTTATGAACTCTCAAAAATCCAAAAACTGACACATAAAATACTTATCCTCCATTTTGTAGTCGGATACATAGCCAATATTTTTTTTAAAATTATAATTTAATTTCTGAAATTTAAATTCAAATTTATTAATTTTAATTTAATTTATTATTAATGTATTAAATTTAAAATAAAATAAAATAATATATGAAATAAATATTAAAATTTTAATGTCAGCTACTTTCATAGCAATTTTTGTGAAAATCTGTCAAGCCTCTTTTTTTATGGTAAAGCGGACAATGGATCAAATAGGTCTCTTATATCACATTGCATTTAAAATGAAAAACAAGACTATATTTTCGGTCGACAAAACGTTCTATACAGCCACTGCTCTAATTACGACCGTCGTCCACTTAACGCCATTATGCATGAGTTGGGTAACACATGACTGTAACTTTTAACTACGTACTCTTAAATAGCGAGTTTGTGTCCGAAAGTAACATGAATATCTGTTAATTTACCATTGTTTTTTATAAGTCTACACCAATATTAAAAAGAGGTAATTTTCGTCTGTTTGTTTCGTTGTAAGGGGGTTATCTCTGTATCGACTTTTTATTTTAGGGCCTCGTGGCTAAATGGTCTAATAGGCCTACCAGTAAGCCAGAGGTACTGGGATTGAATCGCGGACCGCACAATTACAAATTATAATTTAATTTTATAATTTATTCGGTCTCTGGAAGGGCTTGACAGTAGCCTGGCGATGGTCTTAATACAGTCGCACCCGTGGGAGAGCAATGCTGAATGCTGACACACAAAATAAGCCGGCTCGTCTGAAGTGATATCTCAGGCTCACAGAATTCTCAGCGTGAAACTGTACTTGTACTGTGTTTCGCAGAGTGAGTAAGGATTGTATGTTATTGTGATTATTTTGTGAGCCGATGGTATCACATCGGTCGAGTCGGCCCATTTAATGCGTCAGCGTATACTTCAGCCCATGCTGGAGCCGTCTCCCACGGGTGCGACAGAATTAAGGCACTCGCTCGTTAAAAGAAAGAAAATAAGAAATTATAATTATCCAGACCGGAATTCGAATCCGATACCGCTTGCTTCACGGTACACTTGTAAAACCATTAAGCTGCGAGAGTCAAAATATGTACACCGTTAAAATTACAGAAATTACAAAGACCATAAGGTCTTTACCCAAATATAATTTGGGTTGGTATTTTAAACACGCCTTAAATAATATTTAATCTTGATTAAATAATAGTCAACAAACTCTACCCGTAATTGCCTATTGCGTACTGTAAAAACTTCATGACCTAAATATAAATACGAATGACTTTTTGAATTTTATCTCCAGTTAAAGTTAATTTTGCAAGAAATATAAAATCACAGTGAGATCCTTATTAGAAGAGTAAGTTTTTTTAAAGATACCTACCTGACCTAATTTCCCGTCCGGAATAAGGCGAGTTAACTAGTTTAGTACGGGCAGATATTAACAAAAAAGATCAACATTCGTTTGCCCTAACTTAAGACAATATTTATAATAAATATTACTTCGTTTACTCAGTTGATGGAGACGTTCTCATTCAGCGTTCGGGTCAATTACTTTCTACGTTCCATAGAAAATTTAGTTTAAGTCTGCTATTTCAATGGTAGTATTTTATAATATATCAAATAGTTATTGTTTAATTTTATTTAATGATATAGTGGACAACGGTGGAGATGGATCTCTTATATGGTAAGAGAACACCGCCACCCGTGCATAACCGCTCCGCGGTCTACGCATTGGTTGTGTTGCTGGATTTTTACGATGCTTTAGAGACATTTTAAAGGTCTCTGACATCCATATTTACTGACAGAAATACTATAGGAGAACTTTTTTTAGTGCACCCATCACTTGACGCTGAGTATTATATGAGCTCGTGGTATCACTTCGGACGAGCTGGCCCAATAAGTGCGTTACCATAAGCTTCAGCATGGCTCCCCCATAGATGAGACACATTAAAACACTCGCCGGGCCATTGTCAAACCCTTCCAGAGACCGAATATAATATTAAGTAATTTATAATTGTCCGCACCGGGATTCGAAGGCAATACATCTCGCTTCATGGTACGAGGCTCTTCGTTGTTTGTACCACTTGACAGCCGTTGATTTTCTATGTAAACAGAGAGGAGTCTCGCCTAGGCTAAGTGGATCTTTGCCCTCGTAAACCCAGCTTTTGCTGGACCGCGAGTGCGTTGAAGGCCTTTCAGAGATCAACAATCTTTTTTGAGGTCCCTAAGTCATATTGATTTGTAAATACCTCTAGCAGTTGATTCCATGGAATGCTGGTGACGGGCACTAATTGCCATAAAAATGCTCATTTATGTAACAACAAACATAGACCTGATATGAATGAAACTGTATACTATGCCTCGATGTTCGATGTTAATATTGACAGGCGTCAAGGCTTGACCTTCATAAATGTTAAACAGATTCAATTATTTTTTATTTTATATACGAATGTTTAAACTATCATAAACAAGTTTTTTTTAATGAACTACTGTGTATTTTATTTGAAAGTTGATTTTGCGCCATCTAGAGTAATAAAGCAGTAAACTTTTATTAAATAACCTAATGAACTAAGTCGTATAACTTTTGGCAAACACTTGGTCCATGTTGTAAGCAATGCTAGGGTTTCCAAACACTCGTTATTCTATACTCAGTTGCGCGTTTCGTAAAAATTGCTTCCAGCCAGGAAATTAAGTGGTTTGGACGCAAACCAACCAACCGAATCGATGAAACTGACTTCCGAATGGTTTAAAACTTGTGGTTTATTTAGAGGGTTTTGTTGTAAATATTTTCAATTACAATTTTTTATGGTACAGCGGACAACCGACCAGATGGGTCTCACATATGGCATAATAACACGTGGTCATCATGCTATTGAATTGTAGCTTATATGACACGGTTGTCGGTTTTCCAAGGCAGTGCCATCTATTGATTACATACTCAATCCAGTTAAAAGTATCGACATCTGTTAGAATCTTTTGGAGTTAACAGATAATGGTGACTGTCAATTAATTATAGACAAATAATT